>PVKN010002954.1:0-39795 GCA_004027915.1 Capromys pilorides
TATCAGTCTGCATCTTGTCTTCTGAATAACTACTATGAAGACAACAATATGCATTGTATTAGTTATTGCAACCATCTTATGAACTTGTTTTGAAACTGTTTTGTACCTGTTTTATCTTTTTTTAAAATTTATTTTATCTTTGTTTCCTCATTAAAATGAATAAAAAAAGGAGAACACATAACCAAAGTGTGCCCATATTTTGGCCTTACACATTCATGTACATAAATGTATGCACAGTGTGTGCAAGCCAGGAAGTGACCAGTGTACAGGGCACAGTGGACTTGAACTCCTGCTTCGCTCAGCTCACGCTTGCTTCTGCAATCAGGAATGGCTTCTTCCAGGAAGCCTGCCGGGACTTGACACTGTCTGGGTGGAGTGTCCTGCCCCGCACAAGCCACAGAGCAGGCCATGCCCCCAACACAAGCAGGGACTAGAGTCAGCTGCCCTGGGTTCATGACTGTGATGCTCTGCAACTGCACAGTGTGGGTCTGAGTCAGTGAAAGCTGATGGCCAGTATCTGTGACCAGTGGGGCAGCCCTGTGCGGTAGGGCACCGAAGGCCCAGGAGTGAGGCCCCCAGGCTGGTCGACCTCCACTCTCCTGAGCAAAGCCTCCGGGCTGCACAGCCTCCACCATCCTTTATGCAAAGGAGAGCTGCTGAACTGGAAATGTGCAACTAGGTTGGGCATTTGTTTATAAATGACAAAGGTGGTCAGGAGCTTCTGACGTGCTCCTCATTCATCCGGCCCCCTTCACTTTCCTGTCATTTCCCAGTTATTTAGAGCCACCCGGCCAGATAGCCCTTAACCAAGCAATATACATGTTAATGTGGAGAGCAGGGGCTGAGATTGAAATGGCAGTGAAAACGCATTATTCAAAGGAGGGAAAGAGGGGATGGAAAGGGGAGGCTCAGGGCATCGGCTGCTTTCATGGAGTCCCAGGCAGCCCTGTCTGCCAGGTGGGTGCCACCGCCAGCTTGGCATGGCCCCTCCCTAGGAATGCTCGTCCCCAGTCTAAAAATGCCCTTCATTTATTTTTAGCCATTTCCAGAAGGCCCCTGGCAATTCAACTTTAATTAGAATTGTACCCAAGGAGGCCAGAGCTATTGATGGAACGATTTCTTTTCTTCTTGTTTCGCTATTGGCACTGCGTAGGGGGCGGCCCCAAAATGCTTTCCGACAAGTGGAACATTTAGCATTTAATTATTTTTCTTGGCTACCGGGTTCCAGTTGAAAAAGGAAGGGGAGGAAGAAGGCGCAAAGTTGTTGGTTTCTGACTCCTCAGCCCACAAGCCGAAGGAGGTCCACACCTTCGCCTCTGGGAGCAGCCACGTTTTCTCCTCCTGGAAAAGGGGTTCTCTGGTGCTGAGTCCGGGTGAGGAGCAGACAAGCTGAGAGGGGCCCTTGCTGTGCAGCGAGGTCCCAACAGAGAGTGTGCACAGGGGCCTGGGCCTGGATTGGGCGGCCACGCGAGGAGGAGAAGCTTGAGTCCAGACTCCTGCTTCTGACTCTATGAACGACAGCCTGTATCCAGCAGGCCTTTGCCCCAACTCTCAGGGAAGACGTTTAGGAACAGTCAGAGTGACTAGAGGAAGGATTCTGGATGGGAGTGACTCACGGGGCTCCTCCGGGGCTGCTCCAGGACCACCAGCAGGCATGTAGGCCTCAGGTGTGCAACACCTGGTTACAGCTCGGAGGGACCTGGCACAGTGGACTGAAGAGACCTCTAGAGTCGGTCCAGGATCTGCCAGGTGTCTGGGGTAGGAGCGCAGGCACGAGAGTCCCCCAAAGTATGACGGGAGCTTGCTGAGGCAGACATGCTCTCAAGGGGCGGAGCCTCATGCATCCGCACGCGGACACTGCCCACCAACACATTCCTGCTACGGACTCACCTAGCTTCCCAAGGCTGAGCTTGCTAGTCGCAGCAAATTGGTTACTCTGCACATAATCATTCTGAAAGAGTCATCCCCGGTCGGGTTATCCTGCTGAGACCAGTCCCCCAACTAACTCAGCAACTGCACCCCACCAGAGGCTGGTCCTCTCCTTTGCAGATTTCCTGTGGACCTGGGTGGCCCTGCAGGCCACTTCCTCCCTAGGTGTCTGCACCATACACCACACCATGGCTATCTCATGGCATCTTTGAATAAACAGGTGATCACTGCAGAATCTCAGCCAAATGCCAGCCACCAGCAAATATTGTGGCATTCATAGCCCGGGAGTGTTGTTCCTGCATGAACTGCCAGGAGAGAACCAGAAATAGCTAATGATCAGGTATACCTCGCGCGCCCCCCCCTCTTGTCTTTTCCTGGCTTCAAGTCCTCTGTAGATGAGGCGGTGAGCAGCGTGACCTCCTGCTCAGGTATTCTGTGTAAAGCATGGCTTAACTTCACCCCTTGCTGCCTTGGACCCTACTTTATGAGCAGCCTTGGTGGGGGCACCTCTGAGGACCTGCCAGGCAGAACTGGCATGCACATGTGTGGGACAATTGGCGCTGGCAAATGGAGTGTCTAAGCTTGGAGGTCTCTACTGTTGGAAGTCTCTAATTTTAGCCCCAGATTGGTTTTTGTGATCATCTGCTACGTTGACTCCAGTCCAAGCCAATAACTTACTGTTCCTTAGATGCGATTTTGGGCTTCATTTCCTCCTTTTTCTCTTCTTGTCCCTCTGTTCTTGCTATGTGGGCAGTTGGTCAGTGTTTGGTTTCTCAAACATGCCAAGCTTGCTCCTGCCGTGGGGCCTCTGCCCTGTTTCTTCCTGGAGCACACTCACCTCCAACCCAACTCTGGCTCAGCGTGCTCTCCTCAGCTGAAAGGTCCTTGCCTTAGAACAGCCCCGTTCCTACCTATTCCTGCACACATCTCTGGTCACCACAGCATGTCATCTTCGGTTCCTGTTGCTAGTAGAAGTCATTTTGAATTTTTACTTGATTATGTTGATTGTTTGTCTTTCCCAGTTAGCACTGAAGATCTCTGAGGGCAGAGACTGTCTTTCTTCTTCCCTCCTGTGTCCTCCACACTTAGGACAGTAGCTGGCACAGAGTAGTTGCTCTGTAACACGTGTTGACTACGTTAATACTGACCCTTGCTCTCACTCCTTCCATGGACGGGGCCTCCTCTCCCACCCCACTCCTACCCCAGTACTGCTGCAGCTGATGTGTTCTTCAAGGTCTTAAAGGCCACCTCTCTCAGGAGATTTTTCACTAAGCCTTGTTTCCATTTGTCCTTTTGCAAGAAGGTGCTGTTCTCAAAAATTATAACACACTTTAGGCCCATTATGTTTCTAACCTCACAACAGTGCAAGTTGTGATTAAGTCCTTGTTAGGGGAGGCACGAAGGCCTGGAAGACCCCAGAGCTCCTGAGCAATCCCTCTGGGAGCCACAAGTCTTGCCTAAGTCCAGCACTGTTACGCCGCATGACAAAGGCCTTGAAGCCCCTGCTGCAGAGGTCTCAGAGATGAGCTGAATGGCAACTCTGGCCCCAGGACAGTTACTTCGGCATGTACCTGTTTCAGGCTGTCCCAACATGTCGGGGAGTCAGGGAGGAGATGTGTCTGGGTCTTCAGAGAACCCCAAGGTGGCTGCATCTGGGGATCAGGGCCAGTGGGAAGGAGACTGTGGTGATTTCCAGGAGAAGTTCATTTGGGAGAATAAGAAAAGTCAGCAAGGACCAAGGCGGAACCAGGGGGCAGTGCAGAGAGAACATCACCTGGGTCCAGATTTGTTGATGGCTTCTACGGTTTGGCTATGTTTTGTCTCTGCCAAAACTCATGCTGACATTTGGTTCCTGGTGGAATGCTGTTGAGACCCTGAGTGCTGCATGCACACTACGGGGTCAATGTAGCTCTCGTGAGAATGGGCAAGGCATCATGAGAGCAGTTGTTGCAAAGCAAGCCCACCCTGCCCCTACCTTGGATGTGCCCATCTCCATCTTCAGTATTCACCCGCTTTCTCTTCGACTCTTCTGCCATGGGTGCATCAGCATGAGACTTGTATGAGAAGCGGACCGGGTTCCGGTGCCAGGTTCTTGAACTTCCAGAGCCATAGTTCATATGCATTTCTCTTCACTTACCCTGTCTTGCGTATGCTGTTACAGCAACTAAAAATGAAGACAACACCGTAGGCGTTGGAAGTCATGGCATCTGTCGCTGGACTCTGGTCTGTGAGGAAGAGTGAAATCAGAGGCCATGAAGAGCAGTGACACCCCCCGCCCCACTTCCCTTGGAGATTGGGGAACGTGTGAAGAAGCCAGACTGGAAGGAAGGGTGAGGCAAGGCCCAGAAAGGCCTGATGAAGAACATGCAGGTGGGAAACTTGGAATCATGAAAGTCAGAGGCCAGTGCGTGGGGCCAGGGGGCCCGAAGTCTGCCTGGAGATGCCCTATCTTCTCTTCTACAACACTGACGTCTCTCTAGCATCAAAGGACTTTAGAATAGGCCTCGAATCTGATGCTGCCACTGAAGGTAAGATCTTGGAGCCCAAGTGTTTCTCTCCAGAGTGTGGAGGAGATACAGTGAACTTCACCTAATGATGAAGGCTGAGGAGACGCAAGTGAAATGGAGAGGACCATGCATGTGCCTAATAAATGTGGTGCTCTTTTCTCTCTACTTATCTGCGGGCAGCCACTCTCAATTCCTTTAAAGGGCGAAGGCGATGAGGCCCCTGATCTGCACTCCCGGTGACGGTGTGAAGGCTGGATTTCAAATCCAGGTGGAGGTGCCGGGCAGCCACTCCGGGTGGGCCTCCATGACCACCCATCCCTGTGTAGAGCCCTCTCCTCTGTGGTTTTGCTTTCCACAGCTCTACTTACCTGTGATCAACTGTGGTCTAAAGACATTAAATGAAAGTTTCCAGAAGTAAACAATTCATAAGATTTAAATAACTTTCTTCCTAGTCTGCTGTTATAATTCTATTTTATTATTAGCTGTTGTAGTTCTTCTTTTACTGTGCCTGATATTTAAATTAAACTTTAGCATGGGTATGCACGGTCGGGGAAAGCCCACATATATCAGGTTTGATACTACCCAGGGTTTCAGGCATCCACAGAGGTCCAGTGGATAAAGTGGGGCTGCTGTAATGGACATCATCCCACAGTTCCAGTCTCTCTAACAACCCGTTCCTGAGAACACTTAGCGTTACTGGCATTTTCCAGGGGACAAGACTCAGTCAGAGAGCTCACCGACAGCCCGTGCAGCAGCCCGCCAAGCAGAGAGCTCTGGGACTCCCTCCCCTGGTTTTGACTCTAGCTCGCTGCTTACATTCTTTGAGCTATGTTTCTGCATCTCTGTAGCTCAATTAAAAACAAAACAAAACAAAACAAAAAGCATCCTTGCTAGAACAGAAGAGCCCAGTGCTGGTGAGGACAAACATTGATTGGCTGCGGCTGGGTCTCCCCAGCCCCCAGATGGCTTAAAAGCTTTCAGAAATGGGTTTAAAATAGATGGAAAAATAAGATAACAAGAGTGTTTCTCAGTGACAGTGACAAAAAACCCCATGCACACACACAAAAACAAGACGACATGGCTTCCCCCACTGTTTGGTCTGCAGCTTTCTCAGGAGAGAACTGCAGGAGGTTGTCAGGGGAGATGGTGCCTCTGAGTAGGGAGTGGGGGTGGTGCAGGAGGGGCGCTGTGCAGAGGACACCATGCTGCGATGTCCCTTGGGGCCACCTTCCTGTAGTACACAGTGGGCCAGAAGTCTGGGAGGAAGAGATCTAAGGGTGATGGACAGTCAGCTGGCAGGGTGCAGAGCCTCTCTGTTCGAACAGAGAGAACTTCCCCACGGTGCCTCTGGCTCCCTGTGCATCTTCCCAAGATTGCCTTTCAGACCGTCCTCTGCTGCCCCAAAGAGCTGGGCGTCTCCCAGGTGAGAATCTTCAGGGCTGTGTGTGTGGGTTGCTTTCCAGGCACTTGGACAGTGCTTGGCCTGTAGGAGCCAGGTGGCCTGAGCTCCTGTTTGGACTCCACAGATCGTTTGGTTTGATGCTACAAGCAGGGTTTCTGGCTTCAGGGAAACTCCCCTAATTGGGCATGATCAAAGGGCTTAATATGCTGGGAAAGTTTAAAAACTGTTAAAAGAACAACCATTTAGGGTATTCCTAGGGCCAAAAGTGTGATTTTTGAGATGTTTGGGTTGGAACTAGGATGAGACATGAGAGACACCAAGGCACAAAATGGAAAGAAGGCTGCTCTTGGGGTGTAAGCTCAGGGCTGGCCTTAGGGACGGAGAGCGCCTTTTGTTTTGCACCTGGTCAGCAGGCATCTGGTGAACACCTGGGAGAGCAGGCATAGCCCCTCTGAGTCACAGAACTGCATGATCTGTGGAGGTCACCTGGCTCAGCTAAGGAAAATGGGATGAGGAGGTGGGCGCAGGAGGTGACAAACTGGCTGGACCAGAGGAGCCCGGTCCACTGGGAAAGAGAGATATAAGGGTAAAGGGGGTGCAGAGGCTCCTTCCCTGGCACCTGGGGCATGAAAGGTGAAGGGCAGGACTGTGACAGGGAGGAATGAGTGCGAGGCAGGAAGTCAGAGGGCCTGAGGTGAATCCTGTGTAAGTCACTTCACCTGCAGGAGCCCCGGGTTTCTCATCCATGAAACAAAACTTACCTCTAAAAAAAGTTAGGGAGAGGTAAGATACTGTGGGCAGAAGGTTTTAGAAGGGGTGGTCCTTGGTAGGTAAAAGACATCCACAAAATATAGGGGTCTCTTTTCAGAGAGTGGTGGAGGGGAGAGATGCCAGAACACCTTGAGTCTGCAAGTTGAGCCCATAATCTTCAACATCACCCCTCAGCGAAGAGGGGAGGTGGTTCCTTACAACTCCGTTGTACTTTGTGCCTAGCTGGGCTGTCCTTGGTCAGCTGTGAGTGGGGCCAGGATGGAAGGAAGATGTGGTTTTGCTATCCCTTCAGAGACACCAAAGGCTAAGGCACGGCTGGGAAGGGCGTAGGTGTGCGAGGGAGAGGCAGCCACTTTTGAGCAGGCGCTGTGCGGTTGTACTGACTTTGAGAGAATTTGCGTATCACCTTCTGCAGCAGCGTTAGTTTAGGGAAAGGCAGATCTCTGTCTTTGGGATTCTAGGGAAATGTGCCTGGCAGGTGCGGGGAGCTGTGGGGTGGCCAAAGAAATATGGGGGCTAAAGGCCACAGTTCTGATTCTGACCCTGCCCCTCCCTGGCTCGGACTCTGAGCCTCAGCTCCCTTATTTGAGCATTAAAGCAGAGCTGACTTCCCCAGGGCTCCTGGGAGGAGCCGCAGAGAGACACTTGGAAGCACTTGGCATGCCAGCCCTGCTCCATTTTAATATCAGGCCTCCTGGGAAGGAGGAAAATTATGTCCTCTTCCTTTTTCTTAATCACCATCAATACCTGAGCCCGCTGTGCCTCTTCCTCACCAGCAGAGAATTCTCAAAAGTTGTGTATCAATTGAATTTTTTTCCTAAATTGAATCTCATTTCCAATGCACCAAGGGAGCTAGGGATTTTAAAGAATTCTCTAGTTTGTCTTTTCGTAAAGCTAATAACCACCTCTTGATGACTTCGGTACAAATCGCTTTTTTCATTTGTGGGCTTTGTGGGAAGTGGGGTTCCCTTGTACTCATTAAGGAGTCCATGTAGACCTCCGTGGTGGAGACGGAAACTGCAGGGAGCGCGCTGAGCAGAGCTGGTTCTCCCTGCCACGGAAGGGGAGCTGAAGGTGTCCGAAGAAGACCCCGTGAGGGGCTATGCGCGCCTGGGGATGGCTGGGACCCTAACCCTCCGCGGCAAATGGAGGAAGAAGGAGGGAGAGGCCTTCTCCCTGTGGGTCTGCTGATGCCCCTTAGGAGGCCTCCTCCGCTCCAAATCAGATCTTGGTGCTGCGCTTGCCACGCTTTATGAAGATTTACCGTCCCGGTTCTGCTCCCTTCTTCCAGTTGTTTGCAGGTGGAAGGAACACTGTGTTCTCTCTGCTCCGTGGGTCCCTGGACGCATGTTCTGAGGTCCCAGTCCCGTCTTTAGCACAGATGCAAATTCATCCGTCTAGTCTTTAAATCTCATTTGGTTTGTCTGTTTTCCCTAATAAGAAGAATAGAATTAGTTAGCTCGCTATTCAGCAGGGCTCCGGTATGGAATTTACGTAAATTATCTCCTTAATAAAATTACTAAATATAGCATCAACATGGTTACAAGGGGGAAAAAATAAAGCTCTTAGATTGTGAGTGTCTTTAAAAAACAAAGCTGTGTTCTGCCACCGTGGGAAATCAAATTTAGCTTTTTAACTGGTAGGAACACCGTGGGGGAGGGAGGATTGAGAAAAGTTAGGAAGGATAAGAGAAAAAGACCGAGAGAGAAGACAGGAAAGATCTGAAAGCCAGACGCACGGTCACCATATAATTAATTGCTCTCCAGGGATTTTTCTAGGTGTTTAGAATCAGGTCGGGAATATAAACAGTTCTTGCTCTCCTGAAAAAGATATTCTGATTATCCTTCCCTGTGTCAAAGGAATTATTCCAGTAAAATAATTAACGGTGATAGGTATGACAATAAGTCAGAGGTGTGTGTGTGTGTGTGTGTGTGTGTGTGAGTGTGAGTATGTGTGTGTGTCCACGACATTATGCAAATACAGTCTAACCCGGGGAGAGTGGGATGGGCAGACTGCCTTTGGGAACCATGGGTGGCTGTGTTAGAAGCACCTGCTGGAGTGACCTACACAGAGGAGCTAGCACACAGGTGGGATTCTGGCTTCTCTCTTACCTTTACTGTTTTGTATTCCACCTCCTGAGAGGTCTTGCCTGGCAAGGCCTGGTTCCTGCTTTCCTTTGTTGCACTTCAGGAGTTGCTTCATCCTCAGATTCTGATCTGAGAAGCACCTCCTGTCTTTAACATCTGGTCCTCATGGGGTTGCCAGAGGCATCTTTTAAAACTGTTTAGGTCATGCGTTGTGTCCAACAATAAGAAAAAGTTCCATGGTCCCCAGTATTCTCCTTCCACGTGTCTCAGCCTGGTGCTCAAGGCCTCTGCCTCTCTGCCTGGTCCCTCACTTCCTGCCCAGCTTCCTTCCCGGGATTGTTCTAGGCCCGCCTGCCTTCGGTGATTACAGAATGACGCTTCCCAGACTTGCCCTCTGGCGCTGGGCGCAGCCTCACCAGCTCCCATGCATCTCCTGCACACAGCCCTGCCGCCTTTGTCAGCCCTGCTGCGTAAGCTGCACCTCCCTGGCCTTCCACAGCGCTGTAGCTTATAGCTCTGTTCAGTCCTGACCCTGGCCTTGCAGTGAGTCTAAGTGCTGTTGGCTATTGGAACACAACGCAGCTTGGTGTACGGACTGAACGGGAAGCTCCACGTGGCTGGGTTCACATCTCAGATCCACCACCTACAAGCAGCCTCGGGCAGATTCCTTCATCCCTGCTGGGTTCAGACTATAAAACAGGCCTACAGAGGTCTGTCCCTTCAAGCAGTTAAAGGATCAGACAGTGCAGTATTTGCAGAGCTCCTGACCAGACCTAGCAAGCCTCATGATACCCACCTCTGTTCGGCATACCCAAGGCCCTCTTGCTGGGCTGGAGGCTCCTTCAGGAAAGAATAATGCTGTCTTCAGTCTTTCACTTCCTGCAGCTAGCACAGCACTTGCTCCACAGAAGGCTCTGCAAGTGCCTTGAATGAATGAGAGCAATGAACAGTGAGGACCCTAGGAGCACCTTTTGTGCTGCTGGCAACACTCTGATCAGGCTGAGAATGGGACCTCTAGGGGTTTGTTGACAGGAATAGATTTCCGCATGTGGGCTACAGCATGTACCATTTGGGTATTTCATCTCCTCCTGTCCTCTGTCAACTGTCTCATCTCCCACAGTTCCCATGGCCAACATGGACTTGAACAAGCACTGCACTACAGAGGATTGCCCATGCATTGCTTGCATGGGCAGTGGTGCTAGTGTCAGTGGTGGTTCCTCCCTAACAGGTAAGCTTGGGCAACATCTTTGTCTGTTTTCTGTTGCTATAACACAATAGCCAGGACTGGTTAATTTATCAAGGAAAGGAGTATATTTGGCTGAGAGTCCAGGAGGTTTGGAAGTCCAAGATTAAGTGGCTGAATCTGAGAAGCACCTGGAGCTGCATCTTGATGTGGTAGAAAAGCAGAAGAAATAAAACATGGGAGGGGGCTGTGGTCATGCTTTAGAAAACTCCTTGATGACCCATTCTTGTTAGAAAAGCATGAATCCTTTTCAAAACTACAAAATCATTTCTTAGAGACCCCAGGTCCCGACATCACCACATGGCAGTCAAACCTCAACATGAGTTTTGGAAGGCACAAACCATATCCAAATGACAGTAGGTGGCCAGTTTTCCTGTTGGGTGGGGTGTGAATGAACAGACTCAGGGGCCTGGTCCTTGTGTGCCAAGCTCCCAGGGAGTAGACCGACAACCAAAGCCCTGAGCAGGTCAGCATGAGATTGTATTGGTGTGCTGGGGGTGCGGGGGAGTTGCTGGAGGGAAGACTACAATCAGGCAGCGTAACCAACACACGAGGACCTGCAGTGCCAGAGTTCTGGCAGCCAGAAGCCTAAGGCCCGGGCATTGCCGGGTGGGTGCCTTTCGAGGGCTGTGAGGCAGAGTCTGCTCAGTGCCTCCCTGCTGGCTTCCACGCTGTGCTGATGATCCTTGTTGTTTTGCTTGTGAGGATCTTACTCCAGCCTCTCTCCTCACCTCCTGCTGATCTTCTCTCTGTGTCCATGCTGAACCCTTGTCCTTTTATGGACACCAGTTATTGGGTTAGGCCTGTTCTAAGGACCCATCTGGACCTAAAATCTTACTCTCAAGTGACACTGTGTTCTGAGGTACTGCACACTATGACCTCAACCTATGAATTTTAGGGGCACACAATTCAGGGCATAAGGAGAGGAGAACAGAAACTGGCTGATCAAGGGAAGGTGGTGCATGGGGGAATAAAACAGTTATGTAGAGAAAGACAGCACAAGAGACCTCATTGCCTGAGAAAGCAGTGAGGGGGAAAGAAAGAAGGGGAAGTATGGGGAGGGGGCTTTGGGAGAACCCTTAGGGCTGCAGGATTATTTCGCCAGCCTCGGCTTTTGGGGTTCTACATTTCTCCCCTCCAAATTTTTCCAGGTCACCTGCACCCGACCACTGCTATTCTATGTGTGAGGTGTGAAATGCTGTCCACACTCTGCAGGGCCTTCGGCTCTGTTTGTCGGGGGAGATTGCACATTCTGCGGAGGTTCGGCCACTCTCTGGGCTGTACTTCAGGGTGCTCAGTAAACACTAATGGAATAACAAAGTGATTACATCTCATCTTCTTTAAAAACAGGTAATTTACCACTGTGCTAAATTCAAGTGGTAGACAAAGATACCCGGCGCAAAGCCTCCCTCCCCGTGCTGTTTCTAAGCTACAGATTGTTCTCCCTGGAGGCACCTAATGTTAACAGTTTATTGTGTATCCTTCGCGAGATATTTTATGGATCTGCAAGCAAATACATAACACTATTCTTTCTCCCCTTGTTATGTAGCAGCCTGCCCTCTGTACTGCTCTGGTTTCTCTTTTTCTTTCTCCTGCTTTTTTATTTGTTTATCTCATAGGCATCTTGGTGAGGGGATTTTAAAGATGTACCTGCAAGTTCTCTGACACATGTGTCCTCAAGAAGTGCAGCTAAACTCCCTCAGCTTTGATGGAGGGTAGGAGCCGGCCTCTAGGGATGCTCCACAGCAGGGGAGACACCCATGCAGGGGGCGCTGAGGCCTGCCTCCGGTCGGGCCCATGGGAGCTGGTCTTCTTGGACCTGCCTCCAGAGTTGAGGGAGCCAGAAAGCAGATCTGGATACCGCTTTGTTCAGCCACGAGGGATGCAGCCCCTGCATAGACCTTGCCCTACCCTCTTCGGAGATCCAGAGCTTGAGCCTCCAATGAGGCCATGCCATAGTTCCTAGTTCCCCGTGGAAGCTGTGAGATAGAAAATGTTTGTTGCTCTAAACCAACATATTTGTCATGCAGCAAGAGATAAGACCTGTCACCCGCATACACAGAAGGGTGCACCCACTTCTGCTCACAGCATTTTCTATTCCATCGACTGGATGTTGCCTTATTTATTTTAATCAGTGCCCTATTGACGGACGTTTAGGCTAGTTCCAAGTTTCTGCCTTTCAAATGAAACTTTTAAAAATGTGGTACTAGGGATTTAAACTGGGTCCTTTGCACTGAGCTACATACTCCAGCCACCTACCCACCCAGACACACCCAGACACACCCAGACACACACACACACACACACACACACACACACAGCCCCGTGCTGTGTGCTTTAAGCAGGTGCTTTAATGCACTGAGCTATTACATATATATATATATATATATATATATATATATATATATATATATATAAATTTTGAAACAGAGTCTTGCTTAGTTCCACTCACACTTTTGAACTCCATACCTCCCATGCCTCAGGCTCCTGACTATCAGTGTTTGCTGTGATGTTTGGCTGGGATTGCAGGTGCAAAGTGCACACAGCCTGCTGCAAAGAGATTCTCTCTGGATGTATCATTTTCCTCCGCAATTGAGACCATCTGTAGGATCAATGCCTAGAAATGGACCAACTGATTCATATTTTTAGCTGTGTTTTTATTTTATGACAAGTCCTGCCAGATGGTCTGGGTGGCTTGCTCTTTCTTTCTTTCTTTCTTTCTTTCTTTCTTTCTTTCTTTCTTCCTTCCTTCCTTCCTTCCTTCCTTCCTTCCTTCCTTCCTTAATGTATTTAGTACAGGGTCTGCAGGGTCTCACTACACAGATCGGATTCATAGTGATCCTCCTGTTTTCAGCCTCCCAAGCGCTAGGATTACAGGTGCAAGCCACCAAGCCCAGTCTCAGTCGATATCTCAGCGCGCCCCGGCGGCCGGCACCACATGCTGGAGATTGAACCCCAGCCCCTGTGCCTGCCTAAGCAGGTGCTTTAATGCACTGAGCTATCCGGCCGGCCCTAAGGTGCACTACCTTCTGCTCTGGTCACCGGTAGAGGACAGGGTGGTTTATCTACAATCTTGTTTCTTCTTTAACCTCTGAAAAGCAGGGCACTTAACACTTAATAGGGTCTTACTATGCCTCAGCATTGAATTATACTTGAGCATCTTAACAGAAAATGATGAAAACATCCCCGGCTCTGTTAAGATGGCAGAGGTCTCCCTGCCCACAGCCAGCAGACCCAGGTGTCACTCACACCTAGTCACTTGCCGGGTGGAATTCTGTGGTGAGTAGTAAAGCCATCGGAGTAGTGATGGCAGGGGCGGCGGCAGCCGTAGCCCTGGAGTGTTGAAAACTGGAGCTCCAACAGCCCAGTGTTTTTAAGTTTCTGCTCATAGTAAAGAGGAAACTCCCAGGGCTTGAAAATCCTCTGCTGTTGCCACGCCAAGGAAGATTGGTAGTTTGCGGGTGTGTGCTGACCGCCAGCCCCACTGGGAGGGTTCGCAGGGTGCTGCTGCCCCTCTCTGAATCTGCCCTTCCTGCCAGCTTCTGCCTCTAAGTGGAGCAGCGCCCCAACGTCGCGCAACAGGAGGAGCTGTGTCCTCGCTATGCCGCAGGGACAGCTCCGGGAAGCCAGCTTGCAGCGGAGCGACGCAGCATTGGGCACAGTGTCCTGCAGTCTCCTTCTTCTTCTGCTGTGAGCTGGAGGGCAACACAGCCTTCTCCCAGCAAGCCCAGGCCTCTCCTGCCTTGGTCCGGAGGGTGGAAGAAGAAAAAGGAGGAGAGGCCGGAGAGGGCGCTGGTGACGGGATCCATCTCTTGAAATCCTCGGAACAATTTAGAGGCCCTCTGTCCAGGAAAGCAGGAACTCGGGGTCCTCTCGCTGGCTCCTCCCATCCGACTGAAAGCGAATGACGTCATGCTCTCTTTTGAGCTCTCATTCGCATTTGCGACACAATGCAGTGGCTACGCACACATCTCCACGTTCTCTGGGAGCACTATCTACCCAGCTCCTGGGATCCGAGGCCATCGCTAGATGCCAGTGGCAGCCCCTGTGCACTTTCCAATGCAAAGGCTCGCCTCCAGCCTGCCCTGTTCTCGAGCACTTGGGACAAGTCCAGACTCCCCTACCTGGCCACAGGGTCCTCAGTGTTCTAGCCTCCAGTTTCCTTTTAATTTTGCCACTTCTTGCCTCAAAATCCACAGCCTGCCCACAATGAACCTGTTTGTCTATTTACACAGTCATAAATTCATACATTTTGGCTTTATGTTATGAATAATCTAGCAGGCCCTGTGCTAAAATTTTCAGTATATTTGTGACAAGGGTGATAGCAGCCTTGTCCCCATGAAGCCGACTTCTGGGATTGAAGGGAGATGGCCAGTGAACAAATAATCAAACACGGGGTGGGGGGGGTGCTTTACCTGGAAAGAGGCAAGGTAGGGTGACGTGGCAGAGGTGGGGGGAAGGCTGGCCAGCCCATGCCTTGCCTAAAGAACTGACAGATCAGCTGAGGCTGAAGATAGGCAAGAAGGTAGCCGAGCCAAGATCTGAGGCCCTGCCCTTGAGTTACAGGGACAGCTTCAGTGAAGGCCAAAGACCAGCTCTTTAACCCCAGGCTGAACCCTGCTCATTTTGGATGGAGGTCTCCTCTTCCAGCACATTGCATTAGGTGACTTGCTCTTGTCCCATCTGGCCACCATGCCTCCCCCTCACCTCTCTGGGCTCATTGCACTGATGAAGCCTTTCTGTTTGCTCAGGACAGGCCACAGCCATGCATGGTGCTTCATCTTCATTTTCAGATTAGTCTCTCTAATCTCAAATCCAAAATGTCCCCAAATCTGGAAATTTGAGTGCCAGCATGATGCCATAAATGGACACGCTATGCCACAAAACTCTGCTTCATGCACAAAATTAAAAAAAAAAAAAAGAGTATAAAATTACCTTCAGCTGTGCAGAGAAGGTACATATGAAACATAACAGAATTTTATTTTTTGCCTTGCGTTCCACACTCAAGATAATTTCATTATGTATATGCAGATTCCAAAGTCCAAAATTCAGAATTTCAATGTGATCTCAAGCATTTCAGAGAAAAGAGAATGGATCTGTTTAACAGAATGCCAGAGACTGGGTAACTTACAAGGAAAAAAGTGACTTGCAAGGGAGGGACGATTAAAAACTGCAATGGAAGTTTAAAGAACTTTATTACAGTGACAGACACCTGTCTGTTATCCCCTCCTGCTCGCCCCTCTCTTCTGATGCATGTAGGCGATCTTTCTTCCTACTTTCTGTAGCACTTCGGGAAGCCCACTTTCTTGGATGTCTTCATGAGGCATGGCAAAAATGTGGCGACTGTTGCTGGCACATCCCATACCACAGAAGGGGCTCGCAAACTCAGTGAGATGTGTCCTTATTCGTTTTATTCATCAGAACAGGCATTGTGCCACTTCTGGTTCTCCCCACAGTTAGAAAGATCATGACAGGTAATTGTTTCGAACCAGTTCAGGACATTCAGGCAGCCATGAAAATGCAACTTCTAGTACATAAAGAGGCTCATGTACTAGGAGGAGAAAAAGGGGGACAAACACATTTCATTGTGGGCCTCTTCCCTAGAGATCCCATAACCTCAGTCACCTCTTATCAGCCCCATCACCTCTCATCACCATTAGAACTTGATATGTTTTGATAGGGACAACTCATGTTCAAACCGTAGCCCGCCACCCCCTCCAGGACCTTCTATAGGTTGAAGGAGTAAGTTGTAGTCCAAAGTTCTGGCTTCTGGGAATGAGGCCTTATTTGGAAAAAGAATCATTATGAGTGTGATTATGTTCAGAGGAGATCAAACTGGATTTGGGTGGACCCTAAGTGCAGTGACTGGTGTCTATGTCAAGAGAACTTCAAGACAGAGGCATGATGGGAAGACTGTGTGAAGACAGAGACAGACACTGGGGAGATGATACTGCAGCCCCCAAGACTTGCTGGGCCACCAGAAGTGAGGAAGAGGCAGGATAACCCCTGCTGTAGAGACTGGTAAGTGCCCAGAGAAATCACAGGTTCGTATGGACAGATACAGACCTTTGGTGCAGATCTTCGACACAGATCCCTATATCTTTGATATAGACCCTTAGAACAGCATTACAAAGAAGATCAATTTTGGAAGTGAAATAAGCCCTCCACACAGAAAGCCAGGCACTTGGCTCCAGAGCTGGGAGAGAATGTTTCTGCTGCTCAGAGCCACCCACTTTTCAGTAATTTGCTACAGCAGTTGTGGAGAACTCATTTGGAGCCCCAACCTCAGGGGTACTCGTGGCCCAGGCTTCTGCTGGGCTGAATGGGTGAGCACTTCAGCTGGCTCTGCCTCCTGTGCGCAGCCCTCCACTGAGTACGGGCTGCTGGGCAGGACTGGTGCTTCTGCCATGTGTTTCTGTGTGGGAAATCCTTCTTGAATTTCTCAGGGAAATTTATATTTTGTGAATCCAAAATCCTGAGCAAAACTATTTCAGAAATAAGGAAAATGGGACAATGTATTTGAAGTCTCTTGTGAGAACCGAAACCTTACACTCGACAGCCAGACCTTCCAGCTGAGAAGAAAACTAGGCAGATAGCCAGAGCAGAGCATGCGGAGCAGCAGAGCTCAGGGTCAAGGTTGCCTGAGTGGAGCCAGGCAGGAGCAGGGTGGCCTCTGTGATTCATCAGCCATTCTTGTTGTTGTGGCCATGCTAGAGTGCGTGTTCGTGGCCCTGTCTACTGTTCATGCTCATTGAAATACAGAGAGCAAGTTTATGGACAGATATAGATATTTGGTGCAGATCTTTGTTACAGATCCTTTATCTTTGATATAGACCCTTAGAACAGCGTTACAAAAAATATCAATTTTGGAAATGAAACAAGTCCTCCACACAGCAATTTAACACACGATTTTGTGAGCTGCAGCTCTCCTTCCTGGGAGATTGGGATGATACGTTGCTCAAAGGCTGAATTGTGGATCCTGCTGTATCCTCATGCTTGGATGTCCCTATAGGCGTAGAGCTCTGTGAATGCAACTCAACTAGGTTTTTCTTATTTACTGGACTTCTTAAGAAATACATTCATACCAACAAGCAAACTGTAGCAGAAATGTCTGCAGTCTTTTAAAGATAACATAGCTTCAGGAATTCTAAGTCTTTGGTTCTGAATCTGGAAGATTAATCTCTATTGAGAATTTAGAAACACTATAGTATCACTTTGTATATAGCTGCTGCGCTTCAAAGAACCTGTAGCTCAATCTAAACCCTCCAAAACCTTTCTTTGGGCAGGAAGGAGGCCTGCTGACTTGTGCAAGGTCTGTCTGGCTCCTCTCGGCAGGCACATGGCCTTGGTCAAACTGTCTCGCCCTGGGGACTGATTCCCTCACCCTTTCCTTGTGCACTCAGTGCCTGCACTGACTATGCCCAGGGATCTCTTCTGGTCCCTGTAATCAATCAATCTATGTACGTATGTATGTATGTATGTGTGTATGTATCTATCTATCTATCTATCTATCTATCTATCTATCTATCTATGTATCTATCTATCTATCTATGTATCTATCTATGCATCTCTCTATCTGTGTATCTATCTATCTATGTATCTATCTATGTATCTCTCTATCTATGTATCTATCTATCTATGTATCTATCTATCTATCTATCTGTGTATGTATGTATGTATGTATGTATCTATCTATCTATCTATCTATCTATCTAGCTATATTTTTTTTTGGTGGTATCAGGGATCGAACTCAGGACCTTGTGCTTGCCAGACAAGCACTTATTCCACTAAGCTATCTCCCCAGCCTGCAATCTATAATTTAATAGCCCTTTTCAAGGTTCACCTTTTAAGAGGAAATATTCTAGCCTGTTTTTCTTTATTTTGGGAGATTTTTTAAATTGACATGATAATTGTACATGTTTATGGGATGCCATGTGCTGCTTTGATACAAGTGTACATTGCTTAATGATCGAATCCGGGGAATTAGCATACCTGCCCCCTCATATGTTCGCCATTTTTGAGCTCAGTGCACTGGGGAGGTTTCCTTGTGTCTAGAGAATGAGGCTTAGTGAGGTCTCACTGGTTGTGGGCAGCAGATACATTCTTCTGCTTAATCCTCAGTAGCCCTCTAGGAGGGGTTCTAGTTTATCTTATTTTATTGATGAGGAAGCCTGGCCCAGAGAGGCTTATGTTCGTCTACAAACGCAGAGCCAGGAACGGGACATTAGATGGTGCTGTGAAGTGGTGTCTGTGTTTGGGTGATTTGGGGTGCACGAGAAGCCCCCTTCTCCTCATTCTCTGTGCATGCCCCTGGCCAGCTGTACCTGTAGCTCATCTCCCAAGGAAAGCACCGGGGTTTGAAGGGAGCACTGAATATTCAGACACCGCAGACTGGGGTTCAGTGCTGAGGACAGGAGAGTGTGGTGCAGATCAGTGTGTGGCTGGGGGGGATCGGTGGTAGTGCAGGCAGTCAGGTCTCCATCCCGCGAACCCTGGGCAGGACCGCTCACGTGTCAGGTGTTAGTCCGGGATGGGGTGAGGTGTGTCTATAGCTCAGGCCCTGAGGATGGATGGAGCCTGCTGAATGTGCCGTCTGCAATGGCTGGAAGAGGTTGGTGGCCCTGATGGCACACTTTCCTCCCGTTCTTGGTACCTCAGCATTTCCTCTGGCAAGATGGAAAGGTGGCTCTGAACCCATGGGGGCTGGCAACCCTTTTTTGTTGTGTATCCTGTTTATGTGATCCAATGAAACCACATTGATGCTCTCACTTATGAAAATTTCTTAATGACACCTGTTCTTACTTATAGACCAGATGGCCATGACACTTCCATCACTAATGGACTCTGCATCTGGCCAGGAGGCTGCTTCCAGGGAGGAAGTTTCCTGTAATCTTGCACTGAGTTAGATCGTCCACCCACAGCCCATTCTTAGAAGTCCCCACCCTGAGGGTGGCCTTACTTGGATGCAGGGCTTTTGGTGGCTCATGGAAGTAAAGTGAGGCCAGGAGCGTGAGGCCTAGGTCTGGTGGGTTAGAAAGAGAATGAGCATGGCACTCTGCACATCTGCACATCCAGGGGGCAGGCTCCACAAGGACAGATGGAGAAGGTGGCCAGCTGCACCCTGGGGAGGTCCCTCAGCAGACCCTGACTCTGCTGCCACCTGGTCCCAGCCTTCAGGAGTGTGACATGACACAGTTCTGCTGTAAGAACCACCACCCTGGAGCTTTGCACACCGCAACTAATGTGGTTGTCTTAGCCTGATAGGATGGGAATGTGCTTTGACTTCAGTGATTAATGTGAAGAGCAGCAGCACTCTTAGCACCTGTGTGTGTGTGTGTGTGTGTGTGTGTGTGTACACACGCATGCATGCCCGTGCATGTGCATATACAGGTATATGTGTGCACATCATGGATGTGTCTAGATGTTTCTTAAAGCCTCATGCAGCACAGGTGGGGTTTTCCAGAGGAGGATGGACCTGGAGTGCATCATAGTGGGATTAAGGGTATGATGCTGCTCCTTCCCTTCTTGCTGCTTTCTGCCTGCCCTGCCGTGAACTGTTCGTCCTCTGAGGTGCCTCTTGGCCATGTCACCCTGCCTTAGAGTCAACCAGCTATGGGATGAAACTTCTACAAACTGTGAGCCAAAGTAAGCCTTTCCAGGGCCGGCCAGAGAGCTCAGCGGACTCAAGCGCCTGCATAGGCAGAGTGCGGTGGCCAGGGTTCAGTCCTTGGTGTGCCGTGCTGGCCCCACCCCTGGCGAGTGCAGAGATAGCGATTGAGGCTGAGCATAGTGGTGCATACCTGTAATCCCAGCGCTTGGTAGGCTAAAAACAGAAGAATCACTACGAGTCCGATCTACGTAGTGAGACCCTGTAGACCCTACAGACCCTGTAAAAACTACATAAAAAAATGCCTTTCTTCCTCTAACTTTGGATGTGGGTATTCTGACTTGGTAATAAAAAAAGTATATATATATATATATATATATATATATATATATATGACATATATATATATATATAAGACATATATATATATATATATATATATATATGTCTTAACTACCTTTTTCATATATATCTATATATGTAGGCTTGTGTATGGATGCATATTTCTGTATATGTGTATGTCTGCAGGCATGTGTTTACAAATATGATCAGCTGTGTGTGTAAGGCACTTATATGTATGTGTATGAACATGTTAGTGTAAATATATGAGCATGCATGCAGGTGTACATAGGTGAATTCATGTGTGATGCTGTGTAGTAAGCCTGTGTACCTGTGGCTATAAGTGTGCTTGTATGTACAGATGTGTGTCTGTGTGTGTGGGTATGTCTGCATGTGTGCACAGGTTGGAGTATGTGTGCATGCGTGTATATATATATATATACATTCAGCTGCTCTAGGCAAACGGGCAAAGGGAACGTATTAAGCCTGAGCTGGGGTCCCTCCTCTGTGGAGCGAGGCCCTCTCAGTTGCAGAGAAGCCCCCTCTGAGAATTTGCTGGCCCTTTGTTTTCCACCTTCCCAGCTCTGCTCTGAACCCCAAGGTGGACAGGCAATGGAGCAGTCCAGCTTTATCATTTGTCTCCTAGCAACTGTCCTTGGCAGGTGAGAAGCAAATGGCCAGGTCTAGAGATGGAGAAGGTCGGGTGAGTGGCTGGGGCCAGGATGTTGGGGCAACCCTCTGGGAAGCCCCAATCCTCGGGGATAGTTAGATGATTTTGCATTTGGGTAGTGAGGGGGTGAGGGGCGGTTCCTGTTACTTAGCTGTGAAATTTGTGTTGACAGAATGGACTGGGACGTCTGGTAAAGCAATTACACATGGGAGTCTGACTTGTTCCAAAACAGAGGCAACAGGCAGTGCCAATTAATGTGCATGTGCTCCTGCACAAGCCTTGGTGGCTCGGGGAGGGGGGCATCGCCTGCCCCTTCCGAGCCGAGAGCTGCTTGCAGTGTGAAAGAAAAGGCACAGAATTATGTCCTGGCAGAGCGGAAGCAGTTCAAGCGAGAAGCATCCATCCCACTAAGAATCCCTCGGGGGCCTGGCCTTGTCTCTCACGCACGACTGGGACTTTCTTACTTCAGCCTTGCCTGATGAGAGTGCTGGGCTCCTGTAAGTCATTCTCGGCCTCCCTCCTGCCTTTGGTGCTCCTCAGAAGATGTCACTTGGATGGAGATCAAAGGTAGCGGTGGAGGAAAAGCACCGTCATGAAAGCCTGCTCCCCCACCTGAGGCAGGGAGGGCAGCGGGAAACAGAGAGAGCGTCTTCTGGCCTACTTTGTCAAAGTGGAGAGAGCACCCTTTCTCTGCCTGTGCTTTCGGTCTCCTCTCTCCTTCCCCATCCTCTTGAGAGAAGGGTCTGCGGAGGATGAGGCATAGGGAACACATGTGGGTGCACTGGGCCCTGTGCAGGGTCAGAGGAGCACAGGAGGAGTCAGGACAGGGCTTTGGTCTTGGCCGTGGGATTCCAGGGACCGTTTGTCAGGCAGCCACAGGAATTGGGCCAGAGGGTTCTGAGAAGCTCTTCACAGCTCTGAATTCTCATGCTCCTCTCATTGGTGTGCTCAGATCTCAAGGCTCAGAACTCCTGGGTTCCCCCTGCCCCCCTATCACCTCCAGTCTTGATCAGAACTGCAGGAGCAGGGACAGGATGAGGGCAGGGTCCTCTGCTCTCCGCTCTCAGAAACTCTCCCTCATCCCTGCTTGTGTATTTCTGTCACATGAAAACATTGTTATCATAATGATTTGTTTATACAAATATAGTTACAAGTTGTCAAAAAATTCAATTAGAGATTTTCCAAGTGAAATCCCTCCGATAGCCCAATTTCCCAGGATGTGTATATTCCAGGGCCTTGAAAAACACACACATAAAAAATAGGGAATCTAGGCTTCCTGGGCTGCGGATATGGGATGTGACCACTGAGGTTGCTGTAGCAAAAGGAAAGGGGGAGACCAAAGGGGGACCCTCCTCTACAAAGCAGGCAAAGGGATGTGAGTGTCTGCAACTGTAAACTCATCCTGTTTTGGGGGTACCAGGATCCTTACACTCTCTCTTTTGTATGCTACCTGTGAATTTCAGCCTGAAGGAATGGTAGACTTATAGCCTTTCCACAAAACCATGGGTAGGAAGCTTAGAACCTCCATGGAGCGAGCCGTGAGCCAGTGCGTCACTAGACAAATGAGGACTATCCAGGCACTGCAGGCTCTTTTCTTTCTTTTAAGGAAGCTTAGTCATTACAATATGTCTGCCCTTCATTGTGAAGAAATTAGGTGAATCTCATTAGGATGAGTCTCGAGGAAAAAAGAATCAGGGTTTCTTTATTTAGAAATATATTTAGTGTTTTAAATCAAAGAATGTATGAACTGTTCGCTCACACTTATTTAAGTAACTTTTTAGTCAGCCTGATGCTGGGCGTTTGGAGAGGGCTTGAGGTGCTATGAGATCTGTCACACCTCCTGGGACCTACACCTGAGGCCACACACATTCTGCAAGGCCCGGGAGACTCAAAGATGACGGAAGTCTGGGTTCTTCCTCTGAGAGCTCTTACACAATGCCAGGAATATTTCCAGGAAAGTAACAATGGTATAGGCCAGGGCGTGCTTGCAAATGTCCTAAGCACGGTGGGGGCAGAGAGGAAGAAATGATTAACTGAGTGGAGGAAAATCTGGTAAACCTCAAGGCTGCAGAAATAATTGAAAACATCTTCCTTCTTAAACTTTAATCCCAGGTATAAGCAGCCTGCTCCCATGGTGAGGGATTTTCAAGGAAGTCTGTGGGTGGAGTGGGGACTTTGGCCCTTACTGTCAGCTGCCTGAGACAGAGATGTAGGATGGAACATATTTTTTTTCTCTCTCTTTCCAGAAACCTGTTTCCTTGCCCTCTTTCTCCGAAGTCTACAGTCTTCCATATGCTTATGTGTATCTCACAATTCCAGAGCAGCATTTTTAGTGCATGTCACTTTAAAGTCCTCATGATGTCACCCACCCAGGAAGACTCTGGTTATACACAGATTCTGCCCCCTCCTCTCAAGCTCCTACAAATCTTTGCGTGATACCAGGCCTGGGGCAACTCTCAGTCATTCTGGGGGTTGCACACTGAGCAGGTGGGGGTACCGTCAGACCACTGTGGAAAAGCACATTTGATGCAAACTTCAAGGCAAGGAAGTGATATGCACTGAATTAAAGATTGAGCTAATAGGAGATGGATTCTGAGATGAAGAGCGGTGTTCAGGGGGCTTCTGAGGGAGAGGAACAAGACTAAACATAGGAGCTACAGGAAGCAATCGAGTGCTATGGAAGGGGAGGTTTCAGCTGGCACCGTAGAGCGCGCTGGAGCTGGGACAGTCCCTCAGAGGTGTCTTAGTCTGAGGCTACGTCACTGCTTTATCAATTATCGGGCTATGGGCTACCTCCTGGGCAGAGGAGTGACCTCCAGTCAACTGGTTTCCTGCTACTGGGGACAATTCCAGCGTGCCCTAAGCTATTGGCAGTACTAGTCCCAGTGCTGGGCGGATAGATGCTAGGAGGAAAGGGACCTAAGGGCTCAAAACCACAGGCTTCGCCACTGCCCCCTATCTGTGTGCTCAGACCTGCTTCTTGCACTCAGGCTGCCCACGTGAAAGCAGGCTGTTCAGTGTTCAGGTTGGCCTCATTTCCTAGAAATTCACAGACAGAGCCTTGGCAGAATGAACCATAGCTCTCCCTAAGTGGTTGTTCCTGAATCCGTACATGATACCCACCAGCTTCCTACTCCACAGACCATCCTATTTACCCATGCCTTTGGCTAACAGTTGTACTAGTTGGATGAGCCAGACTGTTTTTCCGAGGTGCTGGAGCCCTTGGTCACCATACTCTTCTCAGGATGTGGATTGTGTATTTGGAATTTTTGTTTTTTGTTTGTTGTTTGTTTGTTGTTGCTTTTGATTTGATTTGATTTTTGGTGGGGAGCAGTTTGGAGATAGGATTTTTTTTTGTGTGTGTGTGTGAAACTGGGGATCGAACTCAGGACCTTGTGCTTGCCAGGCAGGCACTTGTGCCCCTGTACTATCTCCCCAGCCCTGGATCCTATATCTGGGAGTTTGCTAACGCAGGACACAGGAGTGCTGAGAGATGCCACTGTGGGTCTGCTTAG
Source organism: Capromys pilorides (assembly GCA_004027915.1). Lineage (NCBI taxonomy): Eukaryota > Metazoa > Chordata > Mammalia > Rodentia > Capromyidae > Capromys > Capromys pilorides. The sequence goes on from PVKN010002954.1 coordinate 24,071, forward strand.
TGCAGACCATGCCTCGATCTTCTCTTATGATCCCTTTTCCACCTTGGTTGGTGCTGTGCAACAAGGTGCTCAAAGGGAAGAGTTAGCTACTGTAGCATTCAGTTTCATGGACACTTGTTGAGACTCCATGGAGAAGTGCTCCTCACCTGAGCTAAAACCCCTCTTGACCCGGGAAGCCTGAGGTTAGGAGCCAAATTCCTCCAGCAGGGCCGGGCTAAGGTAAGTGGGGCTCTCCTGCTTCCATCCTTTGGCTTCCTGGCTCATGACTTGTGTTTCTAGGGCCCACGGTACCATCTAATGGTCACTTATTTAGGCTATGATGTCCAAAAGATGCCATCATTTTCACGTTGACTTCTCCATTGGTAATTTAAAGGACCATTCCACTCCCTCCCTTTTTAAAGTATCGTGAGGCTGGTGACCCCCAAGAAGACAGGAAGTGGAGGAATCAGTGGATTCCATGGTGAAGTATACACTGCCCTGGCTCTATTCCTTTTTTGGCATTCAGTCAGTCCTTTGACCTAAGGCGATGCTGGTTAGGACATTACGTCAGCTGATGAAGTCCTCTTTGAATCTTCAGACAGTTACGTCAAACAAAGCCCTAGCGGTAGAAAGGGTAACATGATTTTAGATATATGGGTCGATATTTGTTAAGTAGAACAGTTGATCCACTCAGAGTATTGCTGTCAAGTGTTTAGTTCATGTCTTTGGGGAGTCGATCCCAGTGTGGGATTCCATCTTCGTTTCTGTTGCAGGCAGGTTGGGCATTCAGCACAGGAACATCAGCAGCAGCCATGGTGAGTGGAGCACGTCCTGGTGGGCCGATGTGTAGCTTCCATCTTTTCTGCTGTAGCTGCTCCTCTCATGTGCCCACTGTGTCAGCACAAGGCTGGTCCTTAATGATTCTCGGCTGATCTAGAATGACTAAATCCTTCTGCCTGCCTGATTGGTTATTGTGTCTTCCACTGGGCTATTCTTTGGTGGCCATAGGGTGCTGAGTTAAGGTCATCACACCTCATGTCCATTCCCACAGTCCCATCTGGATGATGCTGCCAAGAGCCTTATTCACGGATGTTGGGAAGCAGAGCAAGAGAGCAGTGCCCGAGAGGAAAGGGCCAGGATCCAGAGAGAGCACCGTGGTCAGGCATCCACGACACGCCCTGAGATACACAGAAATGTGTTTTAATAACCCACCAGGCAGCTCACAAGCCAATCAAATTGACCATTATGCTTACACGTCACAAAGAGATCGATGGTGTGTCAGCCTGACAGTGGCTCAATGGGCTTTGCAGACCCTAGCTCGTGTTGGACAGGTCTGGCTGAGGGCTGCTTGGTGCCTCTGTGCAGATGAACCATCTTCACTAAGGCCTGGTGACAAACTGGCTCCTGCCTTTTGTAGAGCCCAGTCTTGCAGCAGATGGCAGGGCCTTGCTCCATGTCTCTAGTGGTCCACATGGTGATCTTTTACTGGGGCTTGCCATCTTTTTCAACCACAGCAACCTCTAATACCATAAGGCCTGCCAGGCTACATGACCAAGGGACAAGACTGCCCTTGCCACAGCCACACTCCAGCATAGGTCTCTATTTAGACCTCACTTCAAGCTGACAGCCTTTCCTATTCTCCAATGAACGGGCCAAGATGGAGTTTCCAAGTACAGAGCATGCTGCATCCAGACCCAGAGAGCCCTTCAGAATATTGGCTCCTTTCCTTAAGGAAGGAGTTGTAAAATGTAATGATTAAGGGAATGCTTTGCTGTGCCTAATCAGCGACCCCCCAAAAACCTCACTGATGTCGTCGGCTTCTTCATAGCATTTGTGTCCACCCGCTAGGGGACATGTGCCTTACCAAGGCCTCCAACATAACTACTGCTTCTTACGTAGCTGTTCTAACTAGCATGATGCCACTCATATGGTAGGCAGTTTGACAATCTGTGGGATGTAGAGACAGACCTACTATTTTGGGACCAAGAGAAGGCAAATCAAGCCAGCCTAGAATAAGGCTATGAATGTGAACTGTGATGAGTACCTTGCAAATGTGTATACTGCTGTTGATCCTACCTAAGAAGGGGTCAGGAAAGAAGCTGTGTACTCACAAACTGTCTGCATGCAGTGTGCCTGAGTCTGTCCATCTATACTAATAATGTACCACACCCAGCACAACATGTTCAGCAGGGCTGCTCTTGGCCTATGTTTGCAGTGGTCATTGTCATCCACGGTGGTTTCTCTGATTTTGGAGATCCTGGCACTTCCTTTCTAGCAGGGAGTCTTGCACTGTAACAGAATTTCCTACTTCCAGTTCCAGCTGAAAAAGACAAGTATAACTGAGCACTTTAATGATGCTGCTGTCCCTCTCACCGGTGTGTTCCTTATCACGGCAGTAGATGGAGTGTCCTCTTAATCTCCAGAGCACGTAGCCGGCAGGTGTTTTTTCTGCCCATATCCGTCCTTTCGTGCTCACTTTTCTGAGCCCTTTGAGCTTGTCTTCCACCATCTGCCAGGGCAGTGTGCCTGTGTCTAGTTGGTGTGGGTCATTGCTTTTTCCGAGCATTTGCAATTTGACTTGGCAGTTTATCAGCAACACCTCTGCCAAGATGCTAAATTCCATGTTCCAGGAGGATTTGTTTTATTTTTCCATTGCTGGAGATCGAACTTAGGTCTTAAAAATACTGGGCATCTACTCTACCAGTGAACTTTGCCCCCATTTCTTTCAAAACGTGTTTGTGTGATTCTAAGTATTTCTTTTTTTCGTATTTTAGGGAAGGGTCTACAGTGTGTTCAGGGTCTCACTACTAGATTAGACTCATAGTGATTTGCCTGTTTACAGCCTCCCAAGAGTTGGGATTACAGGCGCCCACCACCACGCCCAGTCTCACTTGCTATCTCAGTGTGCCCTGGGGGTGGGGACAGCACAGCAGACCCAGGGATCGAACCCTTGTTGCCTGAGCCTGTTTGCAAGTGGTTTAATCTGCTGAGCTATTTGGCTAGCTCACTTCTGAGTATTTTTTAGGCCAAATTATAAGATTACATTTATCAATTGCTAGCATCAAGCTTAGAATCAAGAGGGATTTGACTTTACACAGTCCATTTTATTATCTTGGCAAATAATCTTATTTTGACCTTATTGAAAAAAATAAAATCAAAGCTTGGGAGATAGCTTTGCAGTGTAAGTTCCTGCCTGGAAAGTACAAAGACCCAGGTTTGATCCCCGGTATTGTATACCATGCCAACCCAGGAACTCCAAGTACATCAAGTTGTCAACCAAAATCAAGCATGGTGATACCTGTCTGTAATCCCAGGGCTGGGGAGGCTGAGAGAGGAGGATCACTGTGAGTCTGAACTTTATAGTGAGATCTTGTATCAAATAAATAAATTAATTAAAAAATGAAAGTCTATAGGAAAATTTCTTTCCATCTCCCTTAAAGGTTTTCCTTAAGGTAAGTATTAGTGCATGTTAATAACATAGAATAGTGGGTTTCGTGGTGATGTTTCTGTACATACACACACTGTGCTTTGCTTGCCCCCACCCTGTAGTTCCCCTCTTTTACCCACCCCTACACCCTGTTCCTTATCCCTCCCCCTTTCCGTAAAAGTCTCTCTTCTGCTTATACATCATCTTCTTTCCTGGATGTCACCTGTGAGAGAAAGCATGTTGGGGCTTGTCTGTCTGAATCTGGCTTATTTCTTTAAGATGATGATCTCCTTTCCATCCATTCTTACACCCTGTTCCTTATCCCTCCCCCTTTCCATAAAAGTCTCTCTTCTGCTTATACATCATCTTCTTTCCTGGATGTCACCTGTGAGAGAAAGCATGTTGGGGCTTGTCTGTCTGAGTCTGGCTTATTTCTTTAAGATGATGATCTCCTTTCCATCCATTCTTCACAAATAACATGATTTTGTGCTTCTCTCTGGCTTATACTGTGTAGGTATCACATTTTCTTTATCCATTCATCAATCAATAGACATCTAGGTTGATTACATAACTTGGTTATTGTGACCAGTGCGTGACAAACATATATATCCTGGTATCTATTCTGTAGGCTGACTCTGGCTCTTGGACTATATGGCCAGGAGTGGTCCACCCAGATCATATGGTAGTTCTATTTTTTGTTTTGAGAGGCGCCTCCACAATTATATACCATAGTGGTTGTATAAATTTACATTCCTGCCCACAGTGTATAAGCGTTCCTCTTCCTCTGCCTCCTTATGGGAGGATTTTAATACATTCACATATTTGTATAACTTATGTCATCTAATTTTGTCCCACCCCCCTGGTCCATTATCCTTGGGGTCCAGCCCAGTGCTCCCCCCTCCTCCTGGTACCTATTAGCCAGACCCTCTGTTCCTTCAGTTTTGAGTCCTTCTCTTGTCTCTACCCAACTTTCTATCAGACTGATTAATAGAGTGTGATGTAGGCTTCCCAACAAGGAGCCAGAAAAAGCTTGGAAAAGCATCTGATTTCTCTGTGGCCTCTGCCTGGTACCCAACTAAGAAAGGGAAGGGCAGACTTTTAACAAGGTGGATAGAAGACTTCTGCATGTTGAGTACGTTTGGGGAAGGATGGAGCTCAGGATCACCCACTGCACTGTTTTCTAGATAACCCTATTGCAGGGCTGAGCATCCTACTTCTCAGTTACAGTCTTGACTGCACTTTGTTGACCACAAACCCAACCAGCTCTGCAGCTCTGTGGCTTTTAAATCATTAAGTTTTGAATTAGCTCCCTTGTGCTGCAGGCCCTCTGCTGCAAGAGTTTAGGGTTTCCTTGAATGATACAAAGGGATTTGCCTGGATTCACATTTTGCCTTGCCCTGTCTGCTGACTGCCATCACTCGGGTGTTGTCCCTCTTCAGTGCATAAATACCTGGCACTCAGGTTATTGGTTATTGTGAGTATTTCCTTTCATGTCATTTCAGCACCACGATGTTACTGCAGCCAGGTACTTGCACTGCTGCACAGCAGGGACTATCTCTTCTACACCCACCACCAGGATGGGTCCTCATTGCCAGCTGTCCAAGGAATAATTCACCTCCGAAAGGTTTGTAGTCCACTTTGTGGCATTTCCTTCAGTGCTGCTAAAATTGACTCAGACTGGGCTTTGGGGAAACAAACTATGAGATGGAGAATTTAATCTAGGGCTTGCTGGGGTATGCCCTTAGAAGAGACACCTCTATGAGGTGTAAGAAAGGAAGGATTGCAGAAGAAGAGAAAGGGGGAGAAGTTGGTGTAAAATGCATTAGCTACTAACGATTCACCCCATTCAATGGGAAGAGTTCAGTTAGGATGGCTTTTCAAAGTTGTCCCCAGTTGAGGAAAAGTTGAGGCTGTGGATCAGCGTGTCAGCCCATCGTTGGCCACAGGTTGTCCAGAGGGACAAGACAGTTTCTTATGGCTCAGGACAACACACGGTCAGGGTCACAGCTGTGAATGGAGAGCCATCAATATTCTCGGCAGCCAAGAACTGGACAAATGAGCTCTGATGAAGGGATCTGAGGTAGACCCTACTGTGACTCCTGAAGGAACCCTGTCACTGAGCAACAAGGAAAGCACAGATTTAGGAGAGAGTAGAGGAGTGAAGACAGTATGACAACATCATTTTCATACTTGACTAAGATTATCAGGCCTGATTCTGTTTGACCTGGGGCGATATAGTCAGCCTTGTATGAGGCTAGCTTTCTTTAACTGTAGGTTGAAATTCTTAATTAGTAAAGACCTCAGAATGGTGCTTAGCATATTGTACATATTCAGAAAAGTTGGTATTGGCATGAACATTGTTTTCATTGGTATTTTTCAGTGGTCTAAGTTTATTTTGTATTAAAGCACCTGCAAAAAGGTGCAGAGACCAGGGGTTAAATTCCTGGGCCTGCTGTATGGGATCTGCCCCCAGAGCTTGCTGAGACAGTAATTGAGACTGGGTGTGGTGGCATGCGCTCTTGGGAGGCTGTAAACAGGCAGATCACTATGACTCTGCTCTAATAGTGAGACCCCGAACATCCTGTAGATGCTTCCCTAAAAAATACAATAGAAAGCTTTGTTGTAGCTATTACGGTTTATGTTTAGTTGTCTCTCCAAAGCCTCATGCAATCACGAGGCAGCGACTTCTAGAGTTTGAAACTAACTCATGATCCACTGGGATTATGTGTCTTAGTACGTCTGGGATTATGGATTTTAGTATTGCTGAGATTACGGGTCTTAGTATTGCTGGAATTATGTGTGTGTGTACCTTCCCCAGCCTGGGGCAACAGCCTAAATTGTAATGTAAGACAGATAGAGAAACAGACTCTCTCTCTCTCTGTCTCCCTCTGTTGCTGTTGTTGGTCTGTTGCTGTTGTTGCTGTTCCACCGCCATGAACTGCTGCTCTCTGTCATGTGCCAGTCTGCGTTGGAGCCAGTCGAGTATGGACTGAAACCTCCAGTGACTGTGAGCTGAATAAACCCTTCCTTCTTTCATTTTGGGTGTTGGGTATTTGTCCCTGCAATGAGAGAAGACTAACTAAGACAGTAGCTGTGTCCCATGATAGGTTCTGGCTCTAGTAGGAATTGCTGAATGATTATGGTGGTCATCTCATGTAGCCAAAGCCCCAAGTAACAGTTTATCTTCCTAGAGATCATTTCCTCCTTCCATGCCCAGTGCTAGATACCCTCCCCCTCCACAGGAGAGACCCCAGTCGGCTTGCTTGTAACTCAAACTGTACCTCAAACTCCACACTTAGCTAAAGTCCACGAAAGTGTCAGCGTTCCTTGATCTTAGGACCTCACACCTCCCTTGAATTCTCTCCGTGTCTTCAGAGTCAATGGAGGCCTCTTATGTCCTTCCTATGTCTTCTTTGCACTGCTGAAAAACCTAACATCCCCCTTGTCACAGTCTCTTAACCTACACCTTGGCTGTTTTTCTCCTAAAGTTAAATTTTCACTTTTATCTCAGCAGTTTCCTCACTTGTTGCCCAAAGATGCCAGGCAGCATATTCACACCATTTCTTTTCCCAGACTCTTTCCTCACCAGTCTCTCACAGGATCACCTGAGTATATGGCCACTGAAGGGGTGCATGCTTTTGATTCAAGACGTCTGAGTTTAAGTCAAAGATCTTCCATCCACTTAAGGTTGTGCAACCTTGGGCAAGCCATCGAATGTGTCCAATGTCAGTGGTCTTGTCTGTAAGTTACACACAGTAGTGCCTATGCCACCAACTTGTCATGAAGACTAAATGTGACAGCGAGGCTGAACATCCAGCAGAGTCATGGATGCTTCAGTTAGCTCAATAAACAGCAGTTACTGGATTTTGTAGCAGTTCTAATGTGATCTAATTGGGTAGTTACTCAATGTACAGCTACTAATAGGCACCTTCAAAAGGTAGAAAGATGAAGGAGAGATGGTCCTTGCACCTTGGGATGGTGACATTATCCTCAACCCCCACTGAACATACCGCTTTCTGTCTCTCCCTCTTCACATGTCCCAGGACAGACCCCATAGCATGTGAACAGCAATCTTTATGGCAGTAACTTGCATATTGCCACATGTCCATTGTGTTTCTCCCAGTACACTGTGAAGGCCCTGAGAGAGAAACTCTGTCTTCTACTTTATTCCCATGTAGTACCTAATATAGGTGCATGACCTCTAAGTATTTGCTAAATAAATCAATGCATGATTATTATTACCTTTGGTAAGAATGAGCAGATTTTAGTTTGCAGACAGACACCTATTCAAGACTTCATATCATTTTGTCATAAAAATGCATCTGGTTTGCATTATTTGTTATTATTTGCTGAAATTTGTTTCAGTTTTGAAAGCATGGCATGGCTTAGATTGTGGCTTGAAAGTATGTTTTATTGTGGATTGTGATAAAAGAAAGAAAAGAGATGTGTGGGCCAGGGTTCCTAGCATTGATGCTGAGCTCCTCCTGGGCAGAACTGAAGAAGACTTTGGGCACCGAGACGTTGGAGCCAGAGAGATGTTTTGGAAAGTTCTTGTGGGGATGGCAGGCATTAGAAAAGACAGGCAATCCAGGGGGAAACGCTCAGGGACCTTAGTCTTGTTTATTGTCTGGGCAATGTACAGGCCCAGCAGGACCACCTAAAGACCTCAAGCGCCTTTTCCTTCAAAAGACACAAAGCACTTAATACCCTGCAATTGCTCGCTATTTTCCTCTGGGGATGCTTGTTTTCTCCAGAGCTTTAGATTGTAATAGAAACGCCATTGCCTCCATCCTCTCCCCATATATTAACCTGAGAAGTAACCTGGACTTTTTAACCTTTAGAGATCTGGTGATAATTTCTTGATGTCAAATTTTGTAACACAGCTTGACAATTATCGAGGCACCACAGGACAAAATCCTTGAAATTGCAATTACACTAGAAATTCTAGCACATACGGCTTCTCCATCTCTAAGAGCTTTCAGTCTGAAGTCAAAGTGACCTTGGTCTAGGTACTCTTGGGAGAGGCCAGAGGAATGCCAGCCTGGCGCCTGTGTGACCGCCTGGGCTTGCCTCCTCTGCTCTTCTGGACCGTGTTTTCCACCTCTCTTCCTGGATCCTGTTCTCAGAATATGGCTATCTGCTCTTTGTACTCTGAAGAGTGCTTTAATTGGGAAGATACAACAAAGTATCAAATGTCCTTTTCGTGCCTTGCAAAAGGCCTCTAAAGCTTAGCTTAACTCAAAGAGCTTAAATCAATAGCACCAGCCCATCTTATAATCACAGGAAATTTAATAATGATCAGGGAAGCCACTGTCAGTCTGATCTGTGGGACTGTTAGGATTTTAACTCGTGGAAAACAGCTTCCTGTCAAACTTACATACTGTTATCGTATTAAATGTCACTCAGAAGGGTATTAAAACACTTCTTGAGAGAGAAAGCTTTATAGGAGTTCTAGCTAAGTGACGCTCCATGCTGACGAGCTGGCTGCTCTGGGAACGCAAAGAACTTCTAGAGGTGGGAAGGAGGAACTGTTCTCCACCGAGCAGGACTCGTCTCAGTCTGGAAGGGAGGCTTTTTGCTGGCTGATCTTTAGCTCAGGAAGTCTCTTAAGATGCCTCCGAGCATGCAGGGGTTAGGAAGTTTGCTTCCATCTCTCAAAGTCTGGTAGTCCTTGGGCCCCTGAGAGAGTGGAGATGAGCTCCCTTCTGACATGGGGCTGGGATCCCCACAGCTTCTCAGGGAAGGAGTGCTCTTGGCTCTACCACTGGGCCCCACCTCTTGTCACAGCGCTCCAGATGATACAGTTGTTTCCCTGGTCAGGTTACAGAAATGCAGGGAAGAGTGGCTGAGGGGGATCGCAGTCCTGATTGCTATGATATAACGGGACATGGTAAAGATCAAACGCACTGTGAATCAGAAGAGAGACAGACAGAGAGAGAAAGGAGGGTCATGGAACTGGGGAGATGGCTTTGAATGAATACCAAAGGAAATACAAATAGGTATGGGAAGCAACAAATAGGTGAACATAAGAGGGCCACACTGGGAGCAGAAGAGCCAGGGAGCCAGGTTGGTTGGCTCCTCAGGGGGCAGCCTGCCTATAAACGTTGTAGAGAAAGGGAGGAAGCAGGGGGTGAGGTTCCTGCTACTGTGGGCTCACAGCAGGTGCTCTGCCCCACCCCACCCTGCCCCTGTGGATGGGCCTTAGACTTCCTTAAGGTCCTAAGTCCTTATGGCTTTCGTGAAGTGTTCACCTCCTGATCAACTTAGAGTATGTGAAAAGCAAGAGAACCAGCCACCTACTTTATACATCTGGACCCTCAGACCAGAGACTGCCTGTGAGCTGCCCTGACCAGAGACAAGCTGGCACCCACAGTGCTGACCTGGGCTTCCTCCAGCCTGTGTGATTGTCTCCACGGGGCACCAAGTGAAGGCTCTGTCACCCATAGACAGCAACCCATCTGGGCCTCTCCTTTTTCATCTGTAAAACCAGGATGATGATGTCTAACGGGAGGATGAAGTGTATCACATTTTTCTAACATGAGATCTGGCACCCAAAGCGCTCAGTGGAGTGGCCACTAACGAGCTTCCTGGAAAACATCAACGAATGGCAGGCCTTGGAGTAGAATTGGGAGTAGCAAGGACTGTGTGTTTATGTCCCCTTGAAATTCACATGCAGGAGCCTAACTCCCAGTTTCGTAAGGCATGGTCTCCGGGAGCTGACCAAAGTCCTCTGATGGGATTACCACCCTTGTATGAAGAGAGATGGTGCTTTGCCCCTCCCCACTTTTCCTTTTCCCCCTTTCTGGCATGTGAGGCTAGGGTGAGAAGACTGCCATCTGCAAACAAAGCTGTCTCTCATCAGACACCAAATCTGCCAGCACCTTGGCCTTGAAGTCCTCAGTCTCCAGAACTGGAAGAAATAAATGTTTAACACCACTCTGCCCAGTCTGTGGCAACTGCTTATGGCAGCCCAAACCCATTAAGGCAGGGAGGATAACGCTTGGCTCTGTTGAATCCGCTACTTGGGGGCATCAGGAGGACCACGCCCAGGGGCTTACCTGCTTCCGCTAGTTCTCTTAACATTCTAAGTGCTGACACCTGCTAGTGACAACCAGGTAGAGGGGAGAGCAATTCAGTTACAACATATATGCAGAACTCCAAAAGGCTAACTTGGACAAAGCTCTGTGGGCTAAGGCCGCTCACCTGGTGAGCTAAACTGAGGCTGAACTAAAGAGCCTATGCCTAACCTTGAGATAGCAAATCACTCATGGAGGCCCCACTTTCCCATTCTACTCAGTTCTTCATGGAGATAAAAAGAAACAATGATGTTGGTTCTTCAAAACTACACAACACAAATGTCTTCTCTGCTCTCCATTTTCTCCACACAAGTTTGATAGACCTTTTGTAACCTAACTCCAGAATGTGTTATATGCACAGTGGATTTTTTTTTTAACATGGATGACTGCCACACAGATTCATATGGTAGATGGGGTGAATCTAATCAAGACCTGATTATTCGATATTGGCTAACATTGCAATATCAAGTTGTTAAAGACATGCCTTGTATGGTCAGTTCTTTCTTATTTCTTCTCTGGTTTGTGTATCCTTTTATATCATCATTTAGCCATCCCCTCAATTTTATTTATTTGTTTATTTTTGGCCCACTTTGCTACCTGTTTGTAACCTATGGCTATGCCAGGGTAGAGACCACCAGTTATCAAAAGCAAGTGTTAATGTTAAATTATTTGTCCAGTCTTGCATACCTATATCTGTTAATCTGAGCAACAGATTTGATGGTAAAAATAAGTACTATAACAACCATTGTTAATTTGCTATTTTTGTTTTGAAAATTTGTACCATATGTATTGTTGTGTGTTACTGTTTCTGTCTTTGTTTTTACTTTTACTCTATAAAATAAAATAGAGTACTTATTTTATTTATTCTATAAAATAAAATAAAAACTTTAAAGACAGGCAAGGCTGAGAACATCTTCAACTCCAGAAAAACCCTTACATCTTGTGAGTCAGGGTGACAGAGTGGTTGAGTTGGCAGTGGCTTCTTTGTTTCCCTGCCCTGCACAGCCAAGAAAAATTGAGGAAATGGGAAGCAACCCTTGCTTTTTGAGAATCATCCCTGAATGGAGAGCACTAGCTATAATCTGTCTGCGGCTGCAGTAATTGAAATTAATTGGATTTTAGAGATAATAACATTTATGCTAATGTGTGTATTGAGAGGAGACAATAGGTGAAGATAAGTACCTAGGAGGGAAGGGGTGGGAGGATGTGCAGTACTAGCTGGAGAGATTAGGAGTTCTGGGGTGGGGGTGGGAGGTGCTGAGCAGCTTGGAAGCCTCTAGAAAGCAGGAGGTTTGCAACTAGAAAGTCAGAGAACCAGGTAGGGGCGGGAGACTAGAAGAACCCCTTGGTTAATCATCACAGGAACGTTGATAGTGCTGGATGCCCTTTATTACATGCTTCCTGTGTGCCAGGTGTCATGTATCTTAAGTTTGTGATGTCACTTGATTCACGCAGCGGGTTCAAGAGGGAAATATTGTACCATCTTCTTCATTTACAGAGGAGAAACCATTTGAGAGGCATTAAGTGACTTTACTGGTATGGAAAATACAGATGTTGACTACTCTGTCTGCCTCTTCACTGTGGAGACCAGGTGACATTCCCAGAAAAGAGCCCAGAAAGCCCCTGGGCCTGCAGAAGCTCTGAGGAGAGTGACTTTGACAAGGGCTAGACAGAAGGACCTGTGACACAGAATAAAGGAAGCCAATTCCCAAGTGTGCTGCCACAGGACAAGATGCTGGCCCAGGCGTGTCCCCTGAAGTCTGCTGTGGGCCCCTTGAATATCGTGAAGTGTGGGTAGAAAGGCCTGAAGGAAGGGGACACCTGACTCTGTTGGAGTCAGGGGCGGGCAACACCCCACCCCAGCTGCACCCCACCCCCACCCCAGCTGCACCCCAGTCCTTTTTCTCTTCCAACCTGATCTACCCTCAGGTTCTTACGCTGAGGAAATGTGAACCTGTAGCTATACTAGGCTAGTGGGACATAGCTGAGGGGACAGAAAAAGAGGGGTTTAGAAGAATATGTAGTCATGGGGGAAAAACCCTAGGTCACCTGAATAATGGCTGCAGTATCTTACCCCAGGGAGAGGGTAATCTCCTCAGGAGTTTTCTGTCTGGAAGGTAGGATGTTCTGTCCACGTCACTGGCATCAGGTGAACTTTCAGCCACTCAGAGGGAGGCCTCTGCACCTCCTGAGAAACGCCGGCCTGCTCTGCGTAGCAGTGGGATGAAGGGTAGAGATGTGTTAGAGAGAGAACGTTGGCATGCAAGCTTTTCATCTACCACCTGAGTGATCTTAGGTGAATCATTTTATTTCCCTATAATACATTGTTAATGTCAAACAGGGACATTAATATCTGTCTCTTGTAGTTGTCCAAATAATAACTCTGCCTCCTGACACACTGCAGAGCTGCTTTGAACATTGTGTTGATGGTGTGCTTATCCTTTGACCAGGAGGGGAGCCAGAAAATGAAATTTGGGGTTTTTCTCCCTCTCTTTTCTCTCTTCCTCCCCCTTTTTCCTCTTCTCTACCTGTTTTCTACTTCATCTTCCCCTCTCCCCCTCCCCTTCTTTTCTTCTCTTTTTTCCTCCTTCCCTCTCCCCTTCTGCCCTCCTACTTCTTCTATTGAGCTCTAATGCCCTCTGTTCTGATTTTTAGTGTGCTCTGAAATCTGAATGTTGATGCCACAAAGAAGGATCACACAGACGGAGGTTGGCACGGAACTCCTTATTTCCCAAATGGAAGGCTACGTCATTATTACCCATTTGGTCATTTCTTTCTTTTTCATTTTTGGACCCCTTTTTAGGTACTTATGGTTAAAAAAGTCGAATGTGTACCTTTAATCTCTTTGTCATTAGCAAACTTCTATTTCCATTTTCTTCCTATAATATATGTAATATATGAAATATTATTTAATGTGACCGTAGTATGGTAATACTTAAGGGTTTTTTTCCCCCACAGTTTGTTTTTGGTCAAAACTTGGGACCATTGATTGCATATTTGAGAAACACAACAAGATTAGAATGGCAAGGAAGTTAACTACTATTATCTCAGCCTAATAGATCTGGTGTCAAATTGAATGATGCCTCCTCTGATTCGAAAGTCATGGTGTGTACATATTTCATGAAGTCTGGGCTTGCCTTTGTAGCCATTAGAAAAACCACTCACCTCCCCACTAATTAGTCTCTGGAACACGGAAATCCTGGTGTCGCTGTCTGCCTTTCACTACAACTCTGGGCCATGGCACTGCCCCTTTCTCTTATTTCCCTTGGTCTCTTTCTCTGGCCAGCCTTACAGAACCTTATGCATCACATCTGACCTTCAGGAGGCATAAAAACAGCACAATAATGACAGCCAATTAAATGAAACAGAAATGCTGTCTGTCCTGACATTGTAGTGCCCCTCCCCGCAAACACTGAACACCGCTGGCCACTTAAAAGCAATGAAAAGCCTCAAACTGGGTAGAAATTGCAGCACTGCTCTTAAGTTCAATTTTCCTCGTAAGCTCAATTTCCTAGTTTTGCACTTTCTTAGATAAATCCTGTTAACCGATGGACAGGAGAAGGGGCATGGGGAGGTGGGTGATAGGTAGCCAGATGGTCCTTTTCAGGAACAATGTCTCATTTTGAGCCATTAGGGAATAGGTAACAGGTAGTCCTGACAAGCAGGTACTCAGTTGCACAAGAAGTCATTTAAATGGGAAGCCGAGCAGAGGTCTACCGCTGGCAAGGAGTATCTTCATTATTGCTGTCATGGTGCCCGTTAACTATCCCCATCCATCATTTGCTCAATACCTCGGTGAAATTAGCCAACTGCATATTATAGCAGTGTTCCGATGTGCCAATCTCTGAAAGTATTAGGCTGTCTTCTGCTCCGTGTTCTCCACACCTGCCGCCTCCTTTCACTGCCCGTTAATGACCTTTCATTTGCATCATGGAACAATGAAGTCCTTTTGCCAATTATGAGGAATTACAGGTGCTCTGCAGGTGCCCTCTATCACCTGTTTGCCTTCTTTGTTGAAGCAGGGGGCTGGGGTGGATTTATATTTCAAATGTTGCTTGACTTCTACCATGTCTGCATGGAAGTGGTACAATTGCAGCTGGCACAATGGACCTGTGCTGTTGACTTAATGAATTGGCTTGGGCTCAACCTTGATGAAGCTATAAAGTCAGTCTTGACAGATCCTTTTAAAGGACCCTTTCAGTTTGTAAACCGGAAGGGGATCAGGGCAGCTCAGAGAATGACAAACTTGCCCTCTTGGTCCCAAAAGACTCAGCTTCAACGCACCTTCAGTTGCCTTTCGGCATGTCTATTCTGGGTGCTTCTCTGCCCATACAACTACTGCTCCAGCTTCCTGGATTCAGAAAAAAATGAAGACAACTGAATGTGTGGTCCTATTCTAGAAACTAGAATACGTAAGTAGGGAAAAGCAACAGCAAAGTCATCTGTCACCAAATAAGCTGCGTGTTTTGTGCATTTATATTAATTTTTAATTCAGCCCCCCCCCAAAAAAAAAGTAGGCATTAAGCCTGATTTCACACATGTGAAGAGCAAAATACTGATACTTTAGGAAAATAACAGAATGGTTTATGCTGGCCTTTGCTTTTCTGTTGCACAGGAAGACAGGATTAGGCAGACTCTAAGGCATTCAGACCTAAGTTCTGCCACTCATTAGCTGAGTTACCATTAGAATGTCATTTGTCATAGCCTGCCTCCAAATTTATCATCTGTATGATAAGGAAAGGATCCCTGTTCAACTCAAGATTGTTATGAGATGAAATTATACATCATAGCAGCCCTGGGCACAAAGAACAGACTCGATGATTTTTATAACATTTCTTTCCTTTTTACATGTGTTAACAAAGCCAAAAAAGGAAGAAAAGATACACTCATGTAAAAAAAAAAAAAAAAACCAAGAACATAAAAGCATTACATTTTGCAGCACCATTTATTGATACTATGTAAGTTTAAATAGGATGGTATAGCACTTAGTAGAAAAAGCTTACCGTTAGAGCAGCACCTGCGTATTGCAAACACTAAAAGCAGGAAAAGTTGGATGAGAAAGATCAATATTGAAGTCATAAGGAGTGACAGTCATCTTTCTCTCTAACATGATTTCAATTTAAAAATTTTAAATGAGCAACGCATCCATATGGCCCAAATATCAAGAATCTTAGAAATTCGTAGGTGAAGTTTTTGCTCCATGTTTTTACCTTCTAGTTCTCAATTATCCTCCTAAGAGGGAA
>PVKN010002955.1:0-32713 GCA_004027915.1 Capromys pilorides
TTTTTTTTTTTTCTTTAAAATAATAAAAACGATGTCAACATTTACAGTATGTGGCTAGCAGTATGGTGACTGGGAAGTCTTTGTATTATTTTTGTAACTTTTCCGTGCCTCTGAAATAGGTCATCATTTCTTAAAAGAGGAGGGAAAAGAGATAGCTTTCTGTAGGCTTGTAAATGTGGTACCGTTATTCACGAAGAGTCTTTGGCAGGCAGAGGCTACACTTTTGAATGACTCGGGCACCGTGACAGTAAGCTTTCTAAAAATAAGGCGAGGAGTCGACCCTTCCCAGTGGGACAATGACCGCGGGCTGGCGCGCCTGCGCGGTGCTGGCTCGCCTGCATGGTGCTGGCTCTGCCGGAGACTCTCCTTTCCTTGCTCTTTGTTTTTATTTCATTTCTCTCTTTGCACGTTGTTGCCGGCTTTGGCAGACTTCCCAGCCTCAGTGTGGCAAGACAGCAACACCTGAAACCTAGCGCTCCGCCTCAGCCACGGGCCAGACGCCCAACTTGCTGATGCCGAAATCAAGAGGCAGGAAGGTGGCGCAGGGGCAGCCGCAGAAACCCCGAGGAGAAAAGCGCTCAGCTCCAGGAGGAGCAGCAAGGCGGTCGGGAGCGCAAGCAAGCTTCTAGTTCCCGGCCAGGCAGCTCTCCGACCGTCACGTTCTCACTGCTCCTCCTCAGAATTAATTCAGTTCTAGGGATTTTTCTCAATATACAAAGAGGGAAACTTTAATAAATAATGCTTTAACTGCCTTTATGAAATGTATATTACTTTTAATTTGTATTAAGCAAAACCGAACGAAAAACCAATTTCTTTCAGTTAGCTAGGGAATTCAAGTACCTTGCCAGGCAGTTATAGGATTCTAGAAAAGTCCTTTAGAAAACATAATTAAGTCTAAATGTTCTAAAATCACCAGTCTTATCAAAAGTTATTTTATTAACTAAAGCTCCGAGGATATAGGTACCCTAGCCAGCCCATGTCAACACAAGTCAGGCATCAATTAGCCACACTAACAAAATCACAACAAACCTAACGGTGAACCATGGAGAGTGACAGGCCACCGAGTACGCAGCAGCAGTGCTGACTGAGGTCTGTATGCGTGTTTACTGTGTCATTTTGCTGACACACTCAGAAAAACCTGCTCGAGGACGGCCACAACAGAGGCCAGCCAAAACAGAAGGGAGGTGGCCCAGCCTGCAGGCCGAGGCTGCGAGGCATCTCACCACTCAAGACTTGGTGCACAACCCGAGTCCCATGAGGGGCGCAGGTTGAAAATAACCAGGTCAGGAAACGAGGAGGAAGCCCACCCTACCTGGACATGCTGAGCCCCAGCAACCTCTCCTGAGCCCAGAAGGCCACAGCCCCCAGGCCCCTGGGTGCTCCTTCGTCCTCATCTGCCAATGAGACTGGTCCGGCCTGGTGTGAGCCACGAGGTGGCTACATTTGGAGATGGGTTTTCCAATGCAGTAAGTGAGGTTTACTGAGGTCAGAAGGTAGGCCCCCACCACCAGGGTCAGTGTCCTTACCAGCATCTCCCCGCCCTGCACGCCTCTGCAGCCGCAGGGAGGACTCTCGGCAGACACCACCCTGCTGGCCGCCTGAGCTTGCACTCCCAGTTTGCACAGTGATACAAAAGCATTGCTGCTTTCTGTGCCACCCAAGTAGTTCAGACGTGACAAATGGCAAAGGGGCACCCAGGCGTTGTAGGCACATGATGCTGAGGACCTGGACAGACAGCAGACTCATAAAGAGGGACAGACACGTAGCCTGAGCCATCTGAACTAAGTGGCTGTGTGTCCTCCCACCCTCCAGGTCCTCACAGTGGCCGCAAGCCCTTCTTGTAGCTGCATGGGGTGGGAACACAGCCCAACAGCAGCTGCAGCACCGCACCAGGGCATCAGAGGGAAGCAGGAGCCAGGGCCAGGCTGAGGTGGGGCCACAGCGGGTGGACAGGCACCCCAGATGCCCGGATGGAGCGGACACACCCATCATGCCCTCCAGAGAGCAGGGTCCAGCCAGGGCCTGTGCGGCAGTCCCAGACCAAGACCTGAGCAACACAAGGCCCCGAAGTTTCCCGAAGCACCACCTGAGGCCCAGTGGAAAGTTCCAAGTGACAGCAGCAAGTGTGATTCACTAAGTGCAGGATCTGAAGCAGCTGACATGAAGCGGAGCTGACACGCTCGAGAAAACCATATCAGATGAGTCAGAGCGCCTCAGGAGACGGTGGTGACGCTGACACAGAGACACAGCAGAAGGCCCAGGGGATATTGCTTTGTGAGGGGTGACAAGGAAGCCAAACCAATATCATGAAATTAATTCTTATGAGATTTTAAATATGAATGTGCAACTAAATTAAAGTCATATGCAAAGAATAAAAGCAAAAGTACAGGACTTTGGAAAGAAAATATCAGTTTTAAAAAGGCATGCATCGGTGACAGAAGCCCCAGGGCTCCTCACAGGGCTGGCTCTTGGCAGGGCACCAGGAGGCAAGGTGGCCTGGGGACAAGACCCCCAGGGCTCTAACCATGGTTAGGGTACATGACAGGTGTTTCTCTCATCCAAAGAGAAAACCAACCTTACATTCAGAGAGGGGAAGCAGAGAGTGAAGGCAGGTCCTGTTCTACCCTCAGCACCCAGAGGCGCGGGTCCTCGTCCTGTCCTGGTGACGGGCGCTAATCAAAGTCAATCTGGGGGAAAGGGGAACAGAAGCATGCTGGGGGGCTCTGAGGAAGAAGCCTCCAGCCCAGCTAAAGGAGTGCAGGAGGCAGACAGAGCAGCAAAGCCACTGGAGGCTCAGAGAACCCAGATCCCCTGGCTGCCCTTCGCCCCACCTAGGGGAGGAAGAGCTGGGAGAAGCCAGGGCCCTGCCCCTCCTCCAGCCCCATGTCCCCACCAGCGCAGCAGGGGATGGTCTACATGCCCACTGGCCAGAAGCCCCTGCCGGAATTCTTGAAAAAGTTATTTCTCCCCAGACCCCCTGAGCTGATCCCTAGGAACAGGGCGGGTTTCCCTCGGCGATGAAAGCTATTGCCTGATAGCGCCTCTTCAAGAGAGTGAAGGCATGGGCTGTGCATGATGGCACATCCCTGTAATCACAGCACCTTGGAGGCTGGGGCAGGAGGACCACTGCGAGCTCTAGACCAGCCTGGACTACAAAACTGCATAGCCAGACCCTATCTCAAAAAAAAAAAGGAAAAGAAAAGGAAAGTGACAATGGGGACCCCATGTGTCAACCCAACCCCAGCCACTGCTCGATGCTGCTGAGAAGTCCCCTGCTGGGCACAGGGAGCGTGACCACCAGAAAGTGCGTCCCCCACAAGTGACTACAACACACCCTCTGGCGCTGCCCCTGCAGCTGCACACCAGCCGGCCAGGTCTCCTGGACCCTGGGAAGCGGCACTCATGCCAGGCAGTATGGCTGGGATGGGCAAGGCTGGTGTGCCCCGGTGCCCCGTGCTTGTCACAGGGCCCAGCCCCAGCAGGTTCTCAGTAAGTGAAGTCAAAGGCTCCGCCTCACCTGTAGGTGAAGCCACAGGCCCGGGCACTTGGAGGGCTCAAGAGACCACCATCTGGGACAACCGTGGGGCTCAGGGCAGAGGTAGAGCACATGAGGAGAGCACTTGGCAGGCACTGGCCAGGCCCACACAGGCGGCTTCAGGCAGCTCTGTGCTGCCTCCTGAGACACAGCGGCACCGCCTGAGATTCATGCTTCCTCCAGGGAACTTGGCGCACGTACTCATAACTTGTTGTCGCATAGATGCCCCAATCCCATTTGGGCAAAATAACCAATAACTCTTCCAAGTGAGAAGCCTATTCTCAGGTTTAATTCCCAAAGCACAAAAGAAGAAAAGCAAAGAAACCATAATTGCAGAAACACAGTAGCCCACAGACATCTCCCGACCACAGCCATTCCACTCCCTGCCCCGAATTCTCAATGACTTCGTGATGGATTCTCCCAGCAAGCTAAATTTGTACTTTTAACCACAAGAGTTAGTAGGCCAGAAAAAAATTTATCCCAAGCTCTGATTGATAGGGAGGGAAATACAGGACGTAGCTATTAATTTTTTAAGCTGCCCCACGGGGAGCTGCAGGAGGGCGCGCACAGGAACGCCATACGGAGAATGACCTTGCCGCTCACTGTGAGCTCACGCACGCACACCGGGGCGGGGCAGGGCCCCAGCAGGGCATGCCTCACAGGAGCCCGGGGTAGGCAGGGGTCCAGCCCTGTCCCACCTGAGTGCCCTGAGGACCTGCTGGGGTCAGCCTCCCCCAGGGGGAGGTCCTTGTGTCACACACCCGGGCCTGACAGGAAGGCACAATTACTTTAATTGTCTTTACTTCCCACACACAGAGCTGCGATGAGAAGTCCACCAACTTCAGCTTCGGAGCACTGTTAGACTAACAAGGCCCCTGGAAATGAAGCCTGTCATTTTCCTTCAGCACAAAATCGTGACAGGGCCTTCAGCAACAGCCTGAGTCAGCGCGGCCTCGCCCTCCCCAGTGCCACCTGATGGGTCTGTGTATGGGAGAGCCGGGGCACCAGAGACGCGCACGGTGATGCACAAGCAGGCCTGAGCATCTATCTGCCTCTGTCAAACGTTTTTAGTAATCAATGAGGAAAGGTGGGAGGCAGAGGCTTCGCAAACTAACAGACTGGGGGCACATCTTGGTCTCCCCATTTCCGCTGTGCATGTTCACAGCTGCAGCTGGAGGGCTGTCATGGGACAAGCCAACTCCCCTGGGGCCCTGGCCAAGCTGGTTCTCACTAGGAGGCTACAGCTACTGTAGCTGCAGCATCTCTGGCATCACTTCACCCCTGGGTCCCTCTGGGAGGAAACCAAGACATTAGGCCAGGAAGGTTCCAGACTCAGCCCCTCAAGTCAAATGCAGGGCAGGTGGCAGGTCCCCGTCCTCCAGACACATGAGAAGCTAGGGTCCCTCAGTGGAGCACCTGTAGGTGACATGGGCCCAGGGCCTGCCCCAAGGCTCCAGCTGGAGCTGGCCCATGTTGTTCCTCACCGGAAGTTGCTCTGGGCTCAGGAGAGGGGAAGCCAACAGCTAAGGTCACCTAGCCACCTCCCAATATGTGAACATGTCCTGGGGCCCAGTTAGGGTAACAGGTTAGGCTCCCAAGAACCCACTCGGAAGTGGAGCCGCACACGCTGCCTGTTGACTTGCTGGCCCCTGGGCCACAGTCTGAAACACGAGGAGCCATCACCCTGCTCACCGAAGAGCCCCACCTGACGTGACCACACCCCGGCTAGCCTGTTGCCACACAGATGAGCAGCCAACAGCCCCAAGACCTCCCGTTCCATACGACACAGACTGGGTTCCTTGTTTATACTCAATCCCGGTAGTACAGGGAGGCAGGCCAAGGAGACAGCCAGGGGCACACCTGGCCAGCTCTCTCCTGTGCCAGGTCACACAGGTCCTCAGCTTCCCCGGGACCAGCTGTCAGCCTGGGATTCTTGGAGGGGCTGTGCCTCCACAGCCCCAGCTCTCAACATGAGCACCAGACAGTCCCAGGCCTGGCCCTGTGCCCAGCATGCCTGTCCCTCTCAGCTCTACTCCCTGGCCCTCAGCAGTCAAGGTGCAGGGTGACTCAGGGCACAGCCCCAGCCCCGGGTCCAACCTGGACGAGAAGCAGTGCCCGCTCCGGAGGGCAGCAGGGAGGGTGACGTCCTCTAGAAGGCTGCCAGCAGCACTCGGAGGCTCGGATGGAACCATATTAAAAAGTAGTCAAAAGGTCACTGTTTTGTTCTTTTTTTTTTTTTTTTTTTTTTTTAACTTTATTTATGTTATGGCTGGCTCGGCCTGCCCTGGGGGTGGAGCTGGCACAGCATGTGGTGCCAAGGATCAAACCGTGGTCCCTGTGGTTGCCTAAGTTTGCCAAAGCAGATGCTTTAGACCGCTGAGCTATGTCGCCAGGGAAAAAAGTTCACTTTTTGAGGAAAGCTTACCTCAAAGAAGTCTTCCTCAGAGTCAGCTATTATCCAGAGTTTGTTTCTTTTTGTGGTGGTCCTCCGGACTGAACTCACAGCCCTCACGCTGAGCTACACACCCAGTCACTTTTATAATTTTTTTTGAGACAGGGTTACTCTGCCTTGCTGAGCTGCCTGTGCCAAAGACTTCTGATCTTCCTGTCTCAGCCACCAAGCGTGCTGGGATTATAGCTATACGCCACCATTCTGGGCTCAAGGTACTTTTAAGAGAAGCCAGAAGGCCATGCTAATTGGTTTAATAATAGAGCATTCTGAACTAATCCGGTCAAAGTGTGTTTCCTGAATGGCCACCCATCCTTACATTCCAGGATCTAAACAGAACAGACTCCCCGAGACCCCATGGGCTCATATGACCAGGAGAAAGTCCCCACCCAGCCTGTGGGTCCAGGAAGAGCCACACGGCCCGTCGACCCCAAAAGCTTCAGCAGGGGCACCAGACTGCAGGAGCCAAGCAGCCAGGGCTCAGGCAACCTGTGGCTGGGGTAATTGGATGGCCACAGCGAGCGCGAGGACCGGAAAGACACATGTTGGCACCGCTTCTCTTCCCATTATTGTGAGAGCACATACTAAGCAAGAACAGGGCTCCCAGACCCAGGGACAGCGAGCTTCGGGGCATTTTAAATTGGGCAAATTACAGGGAGGTGAGAGATTAAATGAAAATCTATCACATTACAAATACAGCCTGCAGTTACTAAAATCCTATTTTTTTTTTCATAAATGACTCACACAATAGTAACTGCAAGGTCTTCATAATAGTTGGCAATAAACTCTGTGGGATACTCAACACTTCTCCCTTGAAAAATTGACATCGGAAGCCAAAAAATAGCAGGCTGATGTCTCTGTCTCCCTTAGAGCCACCAGTCAGGAAGAGCACAAAGCCACCCCCGAGGGGTGGCCTCACCAGTGGGCAGGTAAATTAAAAAGAGATCTCATTTCAGGCCCACCAGAGGGGCGGAAATCAACATCCCACCAGCAGAGTGGGAGCCGGCGCAAAGAAACAGGGAGTCTCGGTGCATTGTGGGGGGATCAGGCAGCCCTGGTGACATAGTTTGGGCCCCAGTGGTCCCCAGCAGGTCTACCCCACAGCAGGCAGTTCCCACGGGGGTGCCTTTAAATGTTACACCAGGTCTGCCCGGTCCAGGAGGTCCAACTCCCTTTGTCACGCAGGATGCGACCTTAGGCATGAGTGTCAGCCTGGCTCTGCCTCAGCTCAGTGATCCCCTCAATGCCACATGGTGAGGCCACAGGGCGAGGCCAGTGCACAGTCTTCCAGACCACAGTGTGGCTGTGGTCCCTGCTGACACCCAGCATCCAGCACTGGGTCCCAGTTGGCAAGGCACAGCCTCTGCACCATGTCCCACATTACCAGCCAGAGGCCCCACCAAACCACAGACCCCTGGGCATTAGCAACTGCACCACAGGTTAGAGGACACTTGTTATGCAGAAGAGAGAATTGCACACAGTTACCTACAGCACTGCCAAGAACAAAACTACCAGTGTAACCTTCTCCAGGCTGTGCACCAATTGGAATGCTACACAGCAATTAAAAATTGATGAACCTGGAGGCTGGGGACACAGTTCAGTGGCAGGAGCACTTGCCTGACATGCACAAGGCCCTGGAGTCCTTGCCCTGAGCCCCAGAACAAAGAAAAAAGAACCAGATAGGTGGAGGGATGATGGCAGGGAATGTGATGCTGGACTGCTTTTTGATCTTTTTTGATGTTGTTGTTGTTGTTGTCTTTTTAAGACTGGGTCTCGCTGTGCAGCTCAGGCTGGCCTTGAGCTCACTTTGTGGTCCAGGCTGGTCTCAAACTTGAAATGATCCTCCTGCCTCAGCCTCCCGAGTGCTGGGATTACAGGCCTGTGCCACCACACCCCACAACGCTGGATGTTTTATAAACTAAAAGAGGATATTGAGTGTAGTGACATTTACATAAATCTTCAAAATGCAAAAACAAAGGACTGGCCAGGTAGCTCAGCGGACTAAAGCACCTGCTCAAGCAGAGCACAGCAGTCAGGGGTTTGATCCCGGGCACACCATGCTGGCCCCACCCTGAGGTGCACTGAGATGCAATTGAGATTGGACATGTGCCTGTAATCTCAGGGCTTGGGAAGCCAAAAACAGGAGGATCACTACAAATCCAATCTACGTAGCAAGACCCCCTAGACCCTGTCCTAAGTACATTTTTTTAAAAAATGTAAAAGCAGCTAGATATGGTGGTGCATGCCTATAATCCCAGCACTTGGGAGGCTGAGGCAGGAGGATGACTGCAAGTTTGAGGCCAGCCTAGGCTACACATAGTGAGTTGGAGGCCAGCATACACCAGAGAGACCCTCTTTCTCTCTCTCAAAATAAAAAAAATACACACAAACAATCTATGCGTAGCAGCACAGTCCCACTGCTGTGAGAGGTGCAGCCGTGGCTGTGTTCACTCCATTTTATGCCTTTAAAAAGTAAGAGGACAGTCAAATAGCTCTGCGGGTTAAAGCGCCTACAAGCAGGCGCTGGGGTCAAGGGTTCAGTCCCCGGGACTGCCATGCCGGCCCCACCCCCAGGACACCCTGAGAGGGTAATTGAGACTCGTCCTGGTGGCAGGCTTAAAGGAGGTCACCAGTCGCCCACTTCTCAACCGGCCCAACCGATTTCCACAAGGAAGCGTGTGACAGCTGGGGTGCCTGCCCCCACCCTGTGAGCTCCTGATGGTCGCAGCCACAGCTCACACAGAACAAACCCCACAAGCCAGAGTGGCAAGAGGCCCCGCCAGCCCCGCCGGATTCTGCTCCCTTCGCCACCTCTTAGGACTCAAGCAGAGCAGAAAGGGCGTCTTCTAGGCCAGGCATCGCAGATTGAGCATACGGGCGAAGGACAACCCCATCAGAAAGAGCTGAGCCCCCGGCAAGCCTTCTGTCAGATACGGTCAAGCTTTCCACTTCACCCACGTGGGACGCCCCACAGGGCACGTGCACAAGAGCGAAAGGCAGTAAAAGCCCACAAAAAAATCTCATGATAAGGGCCCAGGGGTGGGAGATACCTTCTGTGGACCAAAAGCAGGCAGAGGTAAAACATCGCATTCAGCTGAAGCGGGGAGAGCCTTCTAAGGAACAGGAAAACTGACGGCCGAGATTGAGAGAAAGAAGGCTCACGCGGACAGAAGCCGGCAGCCCGCAGGGATCAGCAGCCAGGCCCGAACTCCTCAGCCTCCCCAGAACCAGCCTTGGAGCCCCCCCAGACCTCCTGCTCCTGCAGGTGCATGGCCTGCCGACTGGGGGCCCCGCCTGGACCCCTCCCTCGGCCATCCAGTGGTGCACAGGGACTGCAGGGCAGCCGGACGTCTTTATCTACCTGACCCCAACTTTTCCTATTTCCCGAGTACTAGTACACTAGCCAAATTTTTAATTTTTTTAAAGCTGTTCTTACCCTCGGCTCATATTCTAGCTCTAGCCACACAGGACCTAGGCAGCATCTACCTAAGGGTGCCCACGCCGGCTCTGCCTGCGGAACCCCAAACAGCCTGCTGACACCGAAACCCCGACAGTCAGGCACGAAGAATACAACTGAGTAAATAGGGTACACCCACGTGAAGGGAAAGAATGCGGGGAAGGCTGTGAACAAGGACATACCCAGAGCAGGAGCTGCGGCTGTGGGCACGGATGCTCGTGCGTCGGGGCCAGGCGTGGGTGGGGGCGGCTGCGCCAATGCTACGTGCTGCTGGGGTGCTCCCGGCCTCCGGCTCCCAGGCTGCGCTCTGACCCCACACAGGGTGCCCACTCTGAGAGCCAGCAGCAACGTCAGAGTTCGCCCTCGTATCCGCAGGGCTCTTCCAAAATGAAACCGCCCGCCCATCTCACAGATGTGTATTCCTGGCGGCTTTTGCGCTGAGACAAAGCTCAGCCTTTCCATCGCTGGGCCAGAGGCACGGAGCCGAACGCCCGGGTGGCGGCGGCACCTCGTTTCCAGAAGATTAGACGCCACCTT
Source organism: Capromys pilorides (assembly GCA_004027915.1). NCBI lineage: Eukaryota > Metazoa > Chordata > Mammalia > Rodentia > Capromyidae > Capromys > Capromys pilorides. The sequence continues at coordinate 9,979 of PVKN010002955.1, forward strand.
CCGCCTCCTACCTGTGATCCTCCAGCTATAGAAACAACTTTTGATGTCGGTGTTTGAAATTACTTGCTCAAAATTATAATTATTATATTAACATAGATGGCTGTAAAACTATATCTCAGCTCCTAAATGAAAACAGTAGGCTGCCAAACCTTCCAGAAGAAATTAGACTGTTAATGTGCTAAAGACTATTACATCTCTGAAGACATTACCACAGACTCTTCCCGATTTCAGCAAGGAGAGACGTTGGCCTGTATTGGAAGCCTCCTGAATTGCCTATTTATAGTTAATAAGGTCATCATCTCCCCACCAAATAGCCGTTCTGTTTTCCAACAGAGCTCTCGACAGTTCTGCAGACTTCATCTGAAGGCTTCCCACCAAGACAAGCGCATTAAGGGCAGACGGCAGGAGCAGGGCGAGAGGCAGTGACACGGGCAGAGGCGCCCTGTGTGGCCCGGAAACGGACTCTGAGGGACGCGATCTCACTGATAAGCAGAGAGGCATCGGGACCCTGGCACGCCCCGCGCGCCCCCACCCCCGGGGGGGGCCGGGCCTCCGAGTGTGACTCCGCCCTCCTCTCCCCGTGCTTCGGGACAGCTTCCTGCTGCATAACAAAATACCTAGGAGGGCCGGCCAGGTAGCTCAGTGATCTAAAGAGCCTGCTTAGGCAACTCCAGGGACCGCAGTTCAATCTCCGGCACCATAAGCTGCACCAGCCCCACCCCCAGGGTGGGGCCATAACATAAATAAAAAAGTAAAAAAAAAAAAATGTCTAGGAAAAAACAACTTAAAGGAAGGATTTTTTATTTTTGGCACTGGCAATTGGCCTCAGGGCCCTGTGCATGCTGGGAAAAGCACTCGGCTCCTTCCCCCACTTCTTTCTTTTTTTCTACATGAAGGAGGGTCTTGCTAATTTGCCAAGTTAGAATTAAACTTGTAACCCTCCTGTCTCAGCCTCCTCAGCATCTGGGATCACAAACGTGCCACCCACCACACCTGGCTGAACACAAGGGTTAATCTCGGGGCTCGGGGCTCCAGGGTCAGTCCATGGCGAGGGCTCCACCACATCGTGAATGAAGGATTGGTCCCCAGTGAACACCTCGAAAGGGGACTTGAGCACGAGGTTCTAACTCCACAGTGGATCCGCCCACTGAATACAGCGAGAACATGGGGTTGGGTGGCTCCCCACCCCCCACAGCACAGGAGAGGATGGGACATGACGCATCCCCAAAGACATGCTCCGGGGCCGCACCCCACGAGGCCTGTCCCCTGGGCTTCTGTGCCTCCCAACATCACTTTCACATTATGGCTTTATCAATGCACCAATCCACAAGCCATAGGGGACACCCAGGGCCACACCCCGTGCCTGGGCTGCCTCTGCCCAGTGCCCCTGCAGCTGAGGTAGGCACACCTGCCACACTGCCACCACGCAAAGGTCCCATTCTTCACAGCTGCCAGGAAGCCAGAGAGTCAGAGCTGGATGCCCTTTAGCTATGAAAGAGCTAAAACATCGCATCACAGTGAGACACGCACACCAGCACAATTTTTTTAAAATATATTTGGTACAGGTCTCACTACACAACTCGGACTCCTAGTGATCCTCCTGTCTTCAGCCTCCCCAGCACTGGGATTACAGGCATGCGTCACCATACCCAATCTCATTGGCCAGCTCAATACGCCCAGGGTCAGGGTTGGCAAGGCCTGCCTGTCGAGGATCGAATCCTGATCCCTGTGATTGCCTAAGTAGGCTCTTAGTCTGCTCAGCTATCTCGCTGGCTCTCAGCAGCACAATTCAATAGCTAGGTCTTAGAAACAGCCCATGGGCCCATCAACAGATGAACAGATAAAGAAAATGGGTATTTTCTGGGGATACAGCTCAAAGAATCAAGGTCCTGAGTTTGATGTCCAGTACCCAAAAATAAAAAGAAAAGCAAAAGGAAAGAAATTGGGTATTTATATACAACGGAATATTATTCTGCCATAAAAAGGGATAGACTTGAGACACTATTAGGTAAACGGATTTATCTCAAAACCATAACTGTACATGAAATAAATCAGACGTAAAAGTTTCAATAGAGTGTCGTTTCTCATATGTGAGAAACCCAAAGTATAAGGAGCAGAAAGGAGAGCAGATATTGGGGAGCGGGAAGAACGTGTTCAAATGGGATGAGGACAATGCAGGGGTGCAGAAAGTGGAAAGGAAGCTTCTGTAAATGGGTAAGGGCAGCAGGGTTAAAGGAAGTGGTGGACGGCAGGAAAAAATAAGAGTCACGATCTGTCGCTCATTGGGACCACTCAGTAGGGCCAACATGCGCTCACTGAAAAACAATTATCCCAGCACTCAAGAGGCTGAGGCAGGAGGGTCACGCAAGCTCAAGGCCTGCTTGGGCTGCAAAGTGAGCTCAAGGCCAGCCTGGGCAGCACAGCGAGACCCTGACCAAAAATGAAAAGGAGAAGGAAGGGCACAGCCAGCACGTCCCTGCAAGAGCGGCACAGAGCCACAGACATGCAGAGGGAGTGAGGCCGGTCCACATCCTAGGTCCAGGCCAGGCCACAGGTCACCTGACAAGCCTGGCGTGCACAGTTGACCCCGGTTGGGCAGCAGTGGGCAGCTGGGAATCACTGCGGTGGTGGAGAGGCTGGAAGCAAGCGCGCTCTCCCGCCTGGCCGCCTCCCACAGAGGACCTGCCGCAGGCGCTCACGCACCCAGGGGAAGGCCTCTACAGGCCTCTGCAGGCCGCTCCGCCTGCTCCCAGCCAGGCCGCAGCGACAATGGGAAAAAAAATCGCGGTCTCCAGCGCCACCCTCGGCAGGAGAAGGAAATGCACGGCAGCTTTCCCTCCCTGGAGTTTAAAATGGCTCACAGAGCTCTGCATGGGAAGGGGACCCGGAAGCTGAGCCCTAGGAGACTAATAGAACCTTGCTGAGAAGAGCAGGCGCCTGCAGGCAAAGGCAGGACAAGTGTGCCACACGTTTGCACCCAGATGGAAATAACTGGAGGCACACAGCAGGGGGCTGGCAGGAGGATGGGGCCAGGTAGCGCAGGCCCGGCTTATACCCCTACCGTTTGTCATCTAAGGGCAAACAACTGAGGCCAAGGGTGACAGTGAGCTGACAGTAATGGATAACAGGAGTCACAGCCACAGCAGTCACCTCCTCTGGCAACAATTGAAAAACATACTTCCTGCACAGGGAACAAATGACAAAGGGGACAAGCAGGCAGGAGGGACACTGTGAGCAGATCGGTCCCCAGCCTCCGCCTGGAGGTGGCAAAAGGGAAGGAGACAGCAGGAGGCAGGGAGGAGGAGGTGACAGCCAGTCACCAGCCTGGTAGCCAGGGGCAAGCTAGGCTGTCTGGGCCACACACTCCTGACCCACCAGTAGTGTCCCCTTGGCCCCCAGTGGGGGGCACCACAGGGAAAACCCCAACCTTCTCCAACGCGAGCCGCGTCCAGGGGGAGACACTGTCTTTACTGCCTGTGATGTAGATAAACCCACGCTACGGAGAGGCTTCTCCATCTTCCAAGCGGCGTGCTACACAGACACCCTCACAGGACTCCGGAGCAAGTGAGCCGTCCTCACCTTCTGTCAGCAGGCTGAGCAGAAATGTGAGAGCAGAGAGCACTGTGTCCAGGCAGGCCTTGTGCACAGAACCCCAGCTTGGCCACGCAGACATTGCCCTCTGCCCACCACAGCCACTGCCCCCTCTCTTCTTATGTATTAGAAATAAAACTGGCATCAAGTTGCCAGGCTTGTGGCCAGAACAGACACGCAGCTCAGAGGCCGGGAAGCACACCCAAAGCTGGCTGGTCTTCCTGTCTCCACAGGCAGTACTGTCGCAGTCGGTTTTGTGTTGCTATGATAAAATACCCGAAGCTGGGAAATGTGCAGAGAAGAGGCTTGCTGAGCTCCCCGATTTGTTAACTACACACATGGTGCCAGCGCCTGCCAGCTCTGCTAAGAATCTACGAAGCACCATGGTGCAAGTGTACAGGAGGAGAGAGGGCAGGGCAGGTGGGACAGGGAGGGTTTGGCCCACCCTCTCCCGAAACCCTTTCTCCCCGGAACACGCTCCCTCGTGATAGACCAGGGCCGTGCTCAGTGACTCAGCTGCCTTCTGCCACCCGCCAGGGCTCGCCACCTCAACGTCACCAACTGGGACTGGGAGCAGCTTCCAGCCCATGCACCTTGGGGAGCAAGCCCTCTCCAAACCATGGTGGGTGTCCTGCTGTTCCTGGTGACTGAACCCAAAACCTAGCATTGCCTTCACCGCCAGTGTCATCCGGTGTCACCCATCACCAAGTGCCAGGCATCCTGCTCCCAAACCACCCCTCTGCCATCCTCAAGTGGACATCTGCAGGTGCCCCCCCCCCATGTCTCCATGGTCCAGCTGTCACCCAGGAATGCCAGGTGTCACACAGCAGTCAATATAAGAAGTGTCACTTCCTACTGAAAACAGATGGTGTCTGGCTGGGCATAGTGGCACACACTTCCCGCATTTTCTGGAAAATAAGCCCTGGCATGACTCCTCAGGATGCCCCAAATATAAGCCCTACCCCAAAAATAAGAGCATCATGGATGAGCGTCAGCCAGACAGATGCACCCAGAACATCCACGGCAACACAGGAGGTGCCCTGAATTACAAATAGCAATGTGTAAGTATAAATATTATTGACATGAAACTTAAATAGTATAAATTGAAACTAAGTACGTAAACACCCAAGTGGGTGCCATTAGAGCTACAGAAGCAGATAAACTCGAGACTTGCTGCAAATGTCCAATCAGAGCAGACACAGCACGCAAGTAACACACACTGGACAACAACCGGGCACGGTCTGCCCCTGTGGCCCTTCACCACCCAGCAGGCCGCACGCCACCAGGACGGCAGTGTCTCCCATGTTGCGCTGCTCCTGTGTGGCCGTCATTCCCAGCCATCACCACGTGTGCTTCCACCCTATCCTAGAAGTCTGTCTTTGAGACAGGGTCTCACTATGAACTCCAGACTGACCTTGAACTCCCAAGGATCCTCCTGCCTCAGCTTCCCCAGCGCTGGGGTTACACTCAGCCCCCGAAGCCTTCAGCGAACACTAGACTTAGTGGACTCTTTGTGACGCCCACCCCATAAGAGGCCGTGAGGTGCAGGGAGAAGCCATGGGACAGAACTGCAGGCAGCTGTGTCGCCAGCGGGGGCCCAGTGCCCATACAAGGAGAGCTCTGTGCCTGGACAGGAGGTGGGGGCCAATGGCCCTGCAGGACAAGGAGTCACAGGAAACTGAGGCTGGAGATGGGGGTTTGGAGAGCTACAGTGATAGTCCAGAAGAAAAGGACATGACTGTACTTGTACATGAATAAATGTACATTGTTGCAAATGACAAAAATGAAACTTCCCCTAAAAGTAAGTCTGACTGTAACTTTTGGAGCAAAAGTTAATGTAAGACCTAGTTTTATTTCCAGGGAAATTCAGTATGATCCCAGCACTCAGGAGGCTGATGCAGGAGGATTACTGTGAATTCACCAGAGCTGCAGAGAGTTTAAGAGCAGCCTGAACTACATGAGAGACCTTGTCTCAAAAAAACAGAAACGGCAGCTCTTGTAAAATTGAACATATCACTACCCTACAACTCTGCAGCTGCTCTCCCACTTATTCACAAGAGAAATGAAAACCTATGTAAACACACATCTTCCTAACAGTACAATCTCTGATGGTCCCAAACTAGAAACAAACCAAATGTCCACGAACAGAAGAATGAATAAACAAATACCGCATTTCCCTACAGCGGACGACCACTCAGCAGGAAAAAGGAACGCAACGCCACACTCTGTGGCTGCTGTGGATGAATCGCAAGAGCAGTTTGCGCTATGAAAGAAGCCACACAGGAGAGGCTGTATGTGGCACGATGCTGTTCACATGAAGTCATAAAATGGAACAAAATGACCCCACAGTGACAGAAAGCAGAGCTGCGCTGCCTGGGACGGCAGAAGGCGGGAGGCAGGACCATCTGAGGACCATGGAAACGTGTTGCCTCCTAACAGGGTCGATGGTCACATGAGTGTGAAGATTTGTCACAGCCCATCTCAGCAGGGTGAGAATGCGCGCGCATCAGTGTCCCGCAGCAGGTCTGGGAGGCCTCTCTTAGGCTCCTGTGGTTTCTTCAGGTTAGAGACCTCCAGTCACATTCCACTTCATTCTGACAAACCCCAAGGCTCTGTCAACCGACCGGTGCCCACATCAGCCTCCTGTCAGCCTAGTCTCCCCTCAGCTGACATCCCAAGGAAAAGGCAAGCCACAGAGATCCCATTTTCTCAAAGAAAAGATTAAAAATAACAGAGAAAGGTCAGGAGGATACACGTGCATATTTACACTTAACAGATGTTGAGAAAATAATTGAACGTCTACTTATCTTAACTTAGTAACCTACACACGCAATCACATTTCCAGTCACCCATCGGGCTGAGCAGGCAGCTCACAGCCCAGCTCCTGCCTACCTGAGGTCCTGGCTTCATCGCCCAGCACCCTCCCCCAGAAGAACTCAGCAGAACAAACACGGGAATTCCGTATTTTTCTTGTGTATCTCAAGCAACTGTGTTCACTTCTTCCAGGCGTCCAAAGAGCACCATCTTCAGGGCACCCCAAGCCCAGAGCCCTGGGCCTAAGTGCTTCCTCAGAACCATTCATTTCATCTTCACAAAGCTACAGGGAAACACGTGGGCCTCTGGCAGAGGTGGCCTCGCCCGAGCCCTCTGCATCACAACTTTGCACCTGCTGTGATGAAAACTATAGGGGAAATCAGTGCAGAGCAGGAAATAGAAGGCATGGCGCCCAACCTGCTTCCTGGGCCCGAGAACCAAGGGGTGGGGAGAGGTCAGGACGGGAGGGCTGCTCAGCTGGTCATGCTTGACCAGCACGGAGCAGACGGCTGGGTGGGGCTTTGAGTTTAAGAGCTCTTCCTCGACGTCTCCAGGCTCTCAGCACATGTGCCTGAGAGGAACTCGCTCTGGCCTACAGGTCATTACGGAAGACAATGGCTGTGGCCCAAAGGTGCTGGGAACCAGGAGGAACATGGGGGACATTTCACTACCTTCTCTAGTCTACAGATGGAGAAACTGAGGCACCAAAAAGTTCTTCACCCAGCACCAGGGAACCAGGCAGCTGGGCAGCAACCTCACAGGCAACACCAAAAGGTGACCCAGCTTCGTTTAGCACTGTGTGGCTTCCAAGAGACCACTGGCAAGACAGATAAACACCAGACATTAACCAGGTCCACAGAAACATCTGCCTAGACTTCACAGAACAAAATCAAGAGTGTATAAGAATCTGAGATCACTGTGAGACTGAGATGCCACTCAGCAATAGAGCACCTGCCTAGCACACGAAGTCCTGGGTTAGATCCCCAGGACCAGAAAAACAAGAGAGGCCCAAATATTAAGGAAGCACCTCTTCACAAGAGCCAAGTGGGGACAAACACGGCCCTGCCTTCCACTTGTGTCCCACCAGGGCCACCAAGGCCTGGCACCTGCTTCCTCTTCGCCAGAGTGCCTGCCACTTGGGGAACCTGCCTAGTCTCCCGTACCCTTCCAGTCTGGGCACAAAGGGCATCACGTCCCTGGCTTCTCCTCTACCCACTCAGCCAGTCTTCCCCACCGCTCAGTAAACACTGCTCTGCAACTGAGGACTACCTCGTGAAGGAACAAACTGACAAGGTCACATGCTAGGTCCCCCGGTCTCGCCGGCTCGATGGCCCACAGCAGCGCCTCTCTGGTGGCCACAGTGACCAACGATGTCCTCTCCCCTGCCTCCCTGAAGCCAGGCACCCGAGGAGGCTGCGGCCCCAAGTCTGCTCTAATGCACAACTTGGCCTCCCTCCCTCTGCAAACCCAGGAGGGCTCTGGCCCAGGGTGTTGTTACTTTTAAACACTTGTTTTCTCAAATGGTACGCTCTCTGAGGCTACTACGAACAATTAATATCGAGAGAGATCCACGGAGAGATGGAAGGGGGAGGGTAATTATTATCAACAAAACCAATGAGAGGGAACAAATGTATTGGACCAAAAATCTAATAAAATAAGTATGCGGATTCCGGAGCAGCTCCGCAGGAAGCAAATTACTCTTCTGCGTCTTCCCAGTCGATACACAGGAGAGGCAATTTATTAACTTGCGCCATGTCGGCTTTGGCACTAACCTGTCTCCCCACCGCACTTAACTCTTAGCCACAAACTGCTTACTTAACTTGCATCAGGACGTGCAGGGCCGGCGCAGGCTCGCTATTCACAGCCGCAAACTCAATTTCAAGGGATCCCTGTTCCAATTTCCTGCAGAAAGTTACTCCGTGTTCTAATACATCAGTGTCAGGAAACGCAGCCTTTACTTAATTCCTTCTCATTATTCATACAACCAGGGATCACCTAGGGCAATTTCTCCTCTTTTGTGAACCTAACAACAATGATGGGGCTTTTACTTTTCATCTTTTCGAGTGTCAGCTACTCTGAGGTCTCCTCTGCTCTCAAATGCAGGCCCTTTAAGGAGACCCTTGCTCAGCTTTGGGGGTCTCCTCAAGGTGACAAAGCTTGGGATAATGACATCCAAGCTGAACTTTCAATGTTTCTGACTGCTTTGTATTCTAAGAGCCACCACAAAAAAAAATAAAATAAAAGTTAACGCAGAGCCGGCAAGATAGCTCAGCAGACTAAGTGCCTGCTTAGGCAAGTGCAGAGGCCACGGTGCTGTGGTGCTGGCACCACAGGCCATGCCAGTCCCACCCTTGGGGGTCGCTGAGCAGGGCACTGAGTCCGGGCGCAGTGGCGCACACCTGTAGTCCCAGCGCTGGGGAGGCTGAAAACAGGAGGATCACTACAAGTTGGAGCTGTATAGTGAGACCCTGCACCAAATAAATTTAAAAAATAAATAAAAGCCAATGTGGAGTCTGACAGCCTGGAGACCTATGCCAAGACACCCCAACCCCGCGGGCCAGTGCAGACCCAAGGCGGCCTTGGGCTCCTGCTGCAGCCCAGGTCTGGTCCACAGCCACAGAGCTGCTGCCCAAAAGCAGCCATGAGGGAGCCAGGGTGTGAGGCAGACAATAAGACAGGCATTCCGGGGACCTCTCCGGGTGGCTTCAGGCTCCCAGCTCCCCCAAAGATCTCCATGGACCCCCGAGAGCCCAAAGCAAAGGCTGCAATCTGTTTATCTCAGGAAGTCCCTAGAATACAATGAGCTCAGGGCTCCAAATTTCCTTTGCAAATCGTACTTTTAATAAGATTGTAATAGAAAAACAATTCATGCATTTTATCTCCTCTTTAATGCACATAGTTATGTTTTCTGCGGTGAGCATATATTGTTTTAATAATCAGAAGAAAACAAACATTATTAAAGAGAAAATCATTCAGATAGATTTAAAAAAAAACACCTCAGGCATAGAAAAGACGAGCCGGCAAGGCTTGCGTAGCCTTCTGGCGTCATCTGCTATCGTTAGCTGGTAATTACTTTTGTCCCTTCGGAGGAGCGAAATATCACAAGTGCTTGGAAAAGGTCTGATGAGTCACCGGCGCGGTGTGGCTCTCAGCTGCGTCACTCAGCTCTGTGCTGCCTGCGTAAATATTCATAACCTCGCCACGCACCTCAGCTTTGGAGACGTGCGGGGGCAGCGCGGCAGGGAGGCGCAGGCCGAGGGAACAGAGCACCCAGTGGGGGCGGCTCGGCCTGATACCCATGGGCCCTCCACAAGAACATGACCTTTCTGAATCTCCGCTTTCTTCCACACTAACGCCTACCACAAGGGGCTGACTAATATTGAAACCCAACAATCAGTATGCAAAACCAGTGAGTTTTCAATACACAGATGAGCTTCTAAGTCCCTACGCCTTCACTCCCTACATCCTCCTATCTGGAGACATATGAGGAGGGTGGGCAGTGGTGGCACAGCTAGCTGAGGCCAGGGGCAAGGCCACCCCATCGCTACCTGCCTGTTTCCAGGCCTTGCTAGGTCTGTCAGAGGGCTCCACATGTACCCAGTCCATGTACTTCCCTGGGTACCCGGACCCTGTAGGAAACTAGCTGGAGCCCATACCTCCTGTTGGGCACCAGCCTCCTCCAATGCAGGTCCAACAAAGACCCTGAAGAAGGCAGTGGAAGGCCTGAGCCCTCCACTGCCCCACCCTGGGGCCAGCCCTGCCTACAGCCCAGCCAGCACCTTGAGGAAGGCCTCTGTGGTGGTCCTGGCCTCTGTGGTGGTCCTGGCCTCTGTGGTGGCCCTGGCTGTCAACTTCCCCGTGCACACCTCACCTGGGTGGGAAGTGCCTGCCAGCAGCCGAGGTTATTAAGGTGAAAGGAGGATGGAACCCTCGGGGTGAGCACACGAACATGAACCTGGGGGCAGCTGCACAAGAATATAGGATGCAATGCAAATATACATCTGGGAACCTAGAACACGTCTTTATCTAACCTCCTAGAAACTATCCATTACTGCTGGGGATATAGCTCAGTGGCCTAAGTGCCAGCCTTGCAAGCGTAAGGTCCAGCATTTGATTCCAGGGACCACATAAAAAAGAAAGAAATCGTCCATTACTATTAAAAGTCTTTCCCTGCAAAGACTTCAATGAACTCTGACCTCACTACAGGTTGGGTCGCCTGCTCCCCAACAGCAATGCCCCAGCCTTAGAGACCACAGAAGGAAGGGGAGCAGGGGTGAAGGATGGGGAGAGCCCATCTGGGATTTACCACCCCATCCCTCCGAAGCACCCAAGGCACTGAATGCCAGTGCACAGCTGGGGCAGGGCCACTTACAGCAGCCACACCCAGGTGGGTTTCCAGGGTAGCAGCTTCCTTAGCTGTCCTAGTTCCCACCAGCCCTGCACTCCAACACTCTGAAAGCCAAGGTACCTGGGAGCCCACTGTCCCAGGAGGAGCTGCCACACCAATCCACAAAGCACACGGCCTGGTCCCATGACCCTTAACAACAGGCCAGCGGGAGCACTCAGCTTTGCCCAAGACCTAAGATACCAGTTCAACAGCTCAAAGGAATGAGTGGTGGCAGGAGGACACCCAGATTCTGCCAGCAGAGGAAGCCAGGCAGCACGAGGGCCAAGTCAGGAAGGCCAGGGGAAGAGCCGAGTGTGCAGCCCCGAGCTCAGAGCTGCAGGGGTGTGCTTCACCTCCAGGGACCAGGTCACGGAGAAAACAGAAACGATGCTATGGGAGCTAAGATGGGCCCTGGGGACCCACCTCCCGTGCCACAACTCTGCAGCAAAGCAGGCATGCGAGTTCCAACGCTCGTGCACTCCTCAGGCGGCAGTTCTCACTCAGCCTACCAGACACGCACCTGCGCCAGCACAGTGCTCGTCAGCAGGCCAGAAGCCTGCAAGGGGAATTAACTTAATGCTCTGCTGGCAGAGCTAAGCTGGGCCTGGCCTCCACCTGCACGCCCTGGCAGCTGCCAGCCAAGCAAGCTGGAATACTGATCGCTGCAATCATCTCGATGGAAGTCCGAGGGCCAAGCCCTTTTTGTGGGTCTCAATCAGAAGAGTGGTTCGATATCCTCACGCCACCTCAGCCTGGCCAGCTCCCTCTGCGCAACAAACAGGCTCCTAAAAACTGGAGTTAATCAGTAATCTATTAGTGGAATCACAACCCACGCTGATTTTGCACGGTCACTCCAAATGATGCCAATTCATTTTCCATCTTCAGTTTTTAGTCCCGGAAAGGAGCCAGGAGAGACTGTGCCCGACCTCAGCTCCCAGCATCACTCGGGGCTGCCACCTTGTCGATCAAGTGCAACCACTCTACTAGCCAGGCAGCACCCACTGGGAAAGGAAGGGCTAGGAGAGGGAAGGCCAAGGCCAGAACGAGCCACAGCCCAGACTCCTCCCCAGGAGCTCCAGGGGTCACACAACTTGGAAGGCTTTGCCTCTAGTCAACCGCCCTGCCCTGGCCACCTGCGTGCGGGTAGGAAATCAGCTGGCTCTCCAATGCGAGGTGGCCGGGGCCAGCTCTTCCTCCTCCAGCAGGGCAAGGTGCCCCCCAGACACAGGGAGGCAGCGGTGGATGTGACAGGTGGCCTCCCCAGAACCAGAGCCAGAGAGTGGTTTTTCTTTGTACAGATTTTTGTCTCTTTTGAGCGATGTACTAAAAGAAGTTTTAATGCCTCCTGACAACTATTTGTTGAACACATGTGATTCGGAAACCCCGACAGGTGAGGCAGTCGACGATTTGAGAAGGCTTGGTTGTGAGTCTTGCAGAGACCCTTCTGACCCACAGGTATCCTTCTTTCAGGTCTCCTTGCTAACATCAGAGGTGCTGCCCTCGTGGCTTTAAAAAAAAAAAAAAGCAGTGAGTTCACTAAGACAGAACACAAGAATGAGGTTTATCTCAGACTAAGCTCTCAGATTCACATAAAACTTTAGTCTAAAAATTAGTCATCGGGGCTGGGGCGATAGCTCCGTGGCACAAGTGCCTGCCTGGCAAGTGCAAGGTTCTGAGTTTAAACCCTGGTCCCACAAAAAAAAAGGGCGGGGACCACCCACTCGAGACCCCCTGCCCCCTCCTGTTCCTCTCTCCGACAGGAGCTTTCTTTCCCTCAATAAATATGTTCTAAAAAAAAAAAATTAGTCACAACATCCATGGTAGAGTTGATGGTTAAAGAATGGAACGGGACATAAGATAAAAATAAACCCTGGAGGAAGACACAAGCTTGCGGATGTATTAACGTGGATGTGCCTCCAGCACCCACAAGGGCTGCCACACCCTGGCCACCTCTGCCTGCGCTCACGCTGAGGTCCCTGGTGCCATGTTTCTCACTGGCCTCCACTTCCTATCAGGTTCCTCAGGGGCTGCAGGCTGTGAGGCTGTTAGAAACTTCTTTTCTGCAGGTTTAATGACTTCCTCTGGAGTCACATGGAGAGAAAATCAATTGAGAATCGTGAATGCCCATTGTAGCTTCTCCACAGGAAGGGTCCAGGCCACCTGTAAGCCTCTCACTACTGTACCAGCTGCAGCTAATGTGGAGGCCACAAAACCACCCAGCTTGCAAGGGTCACGGAATCACAGGCGAACTTCTGTTCGCAGATGAGGGACCCAATGCCCAGGGACAGCCTGACCCACCGGGGCTTCGGCAGAAGCAGGTGTGGACCACTGGCCACCAGCGGCCAGCTCCACTCTGTCAGCTCTGGCCCACTTGTGTCGCCTCACCCACCCACGGCAATAACCACAGAAAGAAACAAGCCACTTCCCCAGATCATGCCTGTAAAGTCAGGAGGTTGCTTTTTAAGGAGAAAGTAATAACAAAGGAAAGTGTCTTAAATAAATGTTGTCCTTCCAACATGATGGATGGAAGGACAGCTTTGGGGAGCGAGATGGATTGGGAAGAGATTATACCAAGGTAATAATGGCTGTCACATGTCACTACCTTTTGACAGAGGGCACTTGGGAGGAAGAAGTTACAAATAGAAAGCTTTCCCTCCCCCTTCTGAGGGGCAGAATCATAATTCACCTGAACTGTCAAGATCTGTTCCAGGCGGCCTTTGTGCAATAAAGTGAGGCTCAGAAGCCCACCCGTGCCACTGCGGGAGTCACGAGAGGAGCAGTAATAACTGGGTTTTAAGAGCCTCGCACGACTGAGCCAAAGTACTTTTGGCTCTCTCCTCCTTCTCCTCAGCACCTACCAAGGCGAGCGAACCCCAGGAGGGTCACCAGGGAGAACCTCTTCCCTCCCCAGCTGCCCCCCATGAGTGACACCCATGCCCTACAACTTGGGGAGCGGGTGATAAGAGTGCCAAGAGAAAAGCAGAGGAACTGGGTGGCCCAGCAGGATAGGCAGGGTGCAGACGGCTCCAGGGGGTGTGGCCCTGGTGACGGGCGCCCCCTGCTGCCCAAGCCCACTAGCAGTCCCCCATTCCTCCAGGCCACCTCTTCCTCCAGCACCAGAAACAGGAAAAAAAACAAGCCCCTCCAGTTTCAACAATTTATGTTAAAAGACAGTGGGATATGCTGGCACAAAATTGTGGGGAGTGGCCTCCAGGGACAAGGCGAGAATGGACCACAGAGGAGACCCAACTGAGGCAGCCCAAAGCCAAGGACCTGCAGGGGGACAAGCGGGGTACTCAGAGCCACCTGTGCCCAGAAGCACTGATCACTAGGGACAGGCGAGGCACAGCGGGAAGACTGCCTGGGCAGCCTGAGTCACCCGGTAGGGAGGACAGCAGCCACCAACAGCGTGATTAGGTGTCGAGGAGTGAGGGACGGCCCGGGGCTGCGGGCAGGTGCAAGGGGCAGGCCCCATGCCGGCTGGCTCTCTGCACCCTCGGGAGAGGAGGGGCCCGGGGGCCCCGAGGAGGGGCGGGTGAGCGGCTGCCAACGCACCCCTGAGGCCTGGAGGAGATATTATTTCAAGACAAAAACTGAATTATGAAATCCGCAAGCAATAATTAGTTTAAATTACTACTTCTACTTGAATAATTAAACACGCTTATTTTCACTCACTGATGTTTTATTCATTACCATACATCTTTCCTGAAAGTTGTTTTTAACATGAATATTCTTTTATTTGCAAAGATCCCACAGAGATTTACTATGCTAATTTCAAACCTTTCTTCTAAAATAAAAACAATAACAAAACACTCCCAGATTATCACCCATTAGGCGCTGCTGTGTGGGGTCCATTATCAGTTTAGGGCACAGCCAGTGGCTGGACAAGCTGTGGGCAGCTGTAAAGTTATTCACACAGCAGCGCTTCCTCCCCTGAAACTCCACTACTGAAAGGCCAGCGTTTAAATGAGCTCCAAGTGATTACAGGAATGAAAAGGCCCAAGTGCGGGGAGAGCATTTAGACACAGATGGAGAGTGCCTGGGCTTTTTATCACACCCCTATTAATGAAAACGTTTTTGCATTTCCACAAATAATGTCTGAATGTTATAAGTCTTATTTTTACACCCCGGAGCTAGGATACACATAAGCACAGGAATAAAGGCTTAAGGTTTTCATTAAATAAAGTCACCTCTGAGAATAAGGACCAACTTAAATATAATCCACGAGCTAACCCGCCCCAGTTGGGCCATTAGCTGGTGCTGCCTGGATGGCAAAACTCCAAATCCCAGCTCATGCCAACAAGCTGGGTCTAAGTCAGACGCGGAACACGACCGGCTGCCACCATCGAGAGCCACCTTGGCAAGGACCCGAGCCAGCGGCTCCAGGGAGAACACAGGGCCTCATTAATGTGTGAGCCAGTGGTCTGCGGCAGACTGACAACAGCTGGACCCTGTGGACCACGGAGAAGCAACCAGGAAATGTCACAGCAGTGCAGCGTGGGCACCAGAGGGGCTGCCACACCTTGCCTGCAGTAGCAAGACCTCCTTGGACACCTGCTAAATGAGTCTCTGAATTTTTTAAGGCCCCAACTAGACTTCCCTTTCCCTGACATCCCCTACCTCCTTCCCAGTAATTTAACCAAGATGCATGACCCTCCCAGCAAGAGCCACGAGTCACTGCTGGGGTTAGAGCTCACCTCTCTTGCCCTGAATTTTCCCCTCAATTGGTACAAGCAACATTGGATGAGGTTTTCATCTCTCTCTCTCTCTCTCTCTCTCTCTCTCTCTCTCTCACACACACACACACACACACACACACACGTTGTATACACTTCTAGAATGATAGGAAAGTGAATTTCTTAAATTTCAAAGTTTCCTAATGAACAATGACCGTCTATTGAACAGAGTAACGAGCTGTGGTGTTGGCTTAGCCTTCAGAAGACAAGGGGCCACCCAGAGGCCACAGGCCAGAGCTGAGCTGGCTCCAGGAGTCAACATGATCTGCGTCATCACTCTCACTCTCAGAAGCATCGAGAAGGCACAGCTTCTGCTAGGCTTCTGTTTCCCTGGCAACGGCTTCACTGGCCTGTTGCAGGAGAAGGAGTGGGAAAAGGGAATTGGACATGCAGGGGGAAGGGGAGCCGGAAGAGGAGAGAAAGGTGGCAGTGCAGGGCAGGGGGTAGGGGGGCAGGGGGCAGGGGGGTAGGGGAGCAGGGGGCAGAGCAGGGGGCAGGCAGAGAGCCCTGGAAAGCTCCAGGGAAAAGCTGGGAGGGCAAGGCAGGAAGGCAGCACTATACTTTGCATTGATCTGCATGCAAAGAACACTCCAGTTTCACTCATTCCACACAAGGCCTTTCACCTGGGGGCTGCCCTGGGACACGCCCAGTTGCCCTCTATGGCAGGGAAAACTACATGAGAACTGAGAGCACACGGCCAAGTCCTCACGCTCAACAGAAACCCAAAAGGCTGGCTGGGATGGGCCCAGAGGGAAGTGAAAAGGAAAGGACGACGCAGCCCTCAGTAAACACTCTGGGCCAGGTACCACAGGCACCTGTGCTCCCGTTCCCTGCTTCACAAGGAAATGAATGGCCCTTCAAAACCCAAACATATCCAGTCTGAGGCTGGCTGTCACCTCGGGGCTCCTGTCCCCCGAATCAGGACCCAGCAAGGAGCTAGAGGGTAGCAGAGGCAGAGAACTCCAGGTAACAAGGGCCTTTGTGGTGCAAGGTGCTACCTGAAGGGGACCCAGGAAATAGAAGCAGGGCATTAGTGGAAGAACGGGTGACACCTGAAAGCAAATCTGTGGCCAGTGATTAGAGTTGTTCTGGCATTGATATCTTATTAGAGCTGCAAATGCACCAGGATTATGTAAGATGTCAACATGGGCAAGGCTGGTTGAAGGCTATGTAAGGACTCTAGTATTTTCATAACATTTCTATAAATCCAAAACTTTTTGTTAAGTTTTATAAGAAAAATAACTCTATTGTTTTTCTCATAATGACTTATCTGTCTTATATAAAAACCAATGCCCTGGTCAGGGCTTAACTACCATCAAGTCTTACTGCAGTGCTGGCTGGCTGAGTCCCCAGGCTGACTCTGCGCTCCAGGAGTCAAAGCAGACACCACACACACAAAGTGCCCCGCTGCAGCCGGCACACGGGAGGGACCTGCCCGCACGCCCTGGGGCTCAAGCACGGTGTCTCCCGCAACAGGATGCGGCGCCTGAAGATCAGGTAGTCACCCTTGTGCCACCTGCCTGTACCCATGCGTGCAGCCAGCTGGCCCCTCTGGTGGCCCACAGGTCACAGGGAGCTTGTCCTACTTCCATGGCTCTTCCTGCCACAGCAGGTCCCAGGGTGCTCTATGTCCCCACGCCTCTGAGCACTCCCTGCAAACACATGGGAGCAAGCCACCTGCTGCTGCTTCCTAGCGAGCTGCCATCAGCTCCATATCCTGCTCCCATCCTGGGACCAAGTTTGGTAACAGATACTGAATGAATAGCACACTATGAGTCAAGTAGGCAGGCAATTCTTTCAAAAGAGAAAATAACCAGAAAAAAAAAAAAATACATATATATATATATATATATATATATATATGTATATGTATATAAAATAAAACAACCTTCCAGCTTCTGAGAAAAGGTCAGAAAGATTCTATTTGTGCCAAGTGAAGGTAGTAAGCCCTTCTAAAAGAAACACATTCTGTCACAGAACGACAGGTCCATTCCCACAGACAATATAAACGCTATACAAGTATCCTCTTCCGACCAGGAAGCTGAAAAGCTTTTCAAAGGTTTTGGTTTCCTTGACAACAGCATTGCTGGAGACAAGCAAGAAAATAATTAAAAAGTATGTTCCCTTTGCTTCAAACTTCATAAGTGTTTTTAAGCAATAATAAACAGGCCACATCCAGCGCAGCCAGTGCGGAACTGCAGAGGGTGCAGGGGGAGACCCCTCCCATGGCCAGCCTCCACCGCACTCTGAAGTTGGGGCCCAAGAGAAGGCCTGTGTCCTTGGCCACTGTGACACACACCCTGGGAACCACAGCTCACACAGGGCAGAACAACACAGGCCGATCCCAGGCCAGTGTCCGGCCAGACACCGCTGAGCATCGCAGTGGCTCCGAGCCAAGTGTCAGCACCACCTGGCAGCAAAGAAGCCAAAGTACAGAATGGACCAAGGCAGCCCAGGCGGCCGGGCAGGCCGGGGATGCAGCCTGGCAGCACCCCCATCCCCAGGTCCCCAGACACAGCCCAACCAGCCCACAGCCCTCCTTGGCTTCTCTGGGGCACAGAGACCCTGGCAGCCCCACCACAGGCCCAGGCCAGGTTACACACAGAGGGAAGGCGGGCAGCAGCTGGCCTCGGGGTCAGCTTTGCCCCTGATCCTCTCGCTTGATCCACTTAGGGGTGGCTCTCGGCGGCCATTCAGTTTCCACAGGTTTGCTGCATTCATATCCTTCATTGTAAGCGTCCTAAAATCCTTTCTGGATTTGAGTAAGTAAGAAACAAACAGGAGCTGCAACGCAGCCCTTGAGCAGTGCCTGGGCACACGCATGCAAGCCTCCTGCCAGACGGACACCATCACGACTCTGGGCCTGCTCGGGGCTTCCCAGGCCCACGCACAACCCGGGCCACATCGGACAGACACACACCGCCCCCCTAAGCCGGGCTGCTTCCGTGTGGACTGGAAGGGAGGGGTGGGGCTAGCAAGAGAGGCTGAGCCAACCCCAAAATCCTCCGCCATCCTGAGGCTAGAGGGAGCCCCCAGCAGGAGGGCAGAGTGAACAGTGTTCACTCATTCACCCCAAGTGTCTAAAGCACCTACTGCATGCCAGCTGTCCCCCAAGAACTGGAGGCACAATTGGGCAAAACAGAATCCCTGCCACTATGGCACCAGCTGGACCGCTTGTCCACCAAACAGGCAAGCTCTAGGCCCTGCCACAGTCACGCAACGGGCTTTTGATGCTCCAGCAGGCAGAGAGGCAGGAAAGACTCAGTTTAAATGCCAGGTCTCTCTGCCCCACTCTGGTCTTCAGGTTTCTCATCTGTGAAATGGGTACAAGGGTGTTCCTGCAGGAAGAACCGGCCAGCTAGCACTCAGGTGCCCACTACAGGCCCAGGCCTCACCCAAGCACCTCCCCCACACTCTCTTGCTTCATCCTCAGAAGACTGAGATGGATGCTTCCACTGTTGCTGGCTTACTGGTGAGGGCAATAAAGTTCTAAAGCAAAGCCTAAGGAGCTCTGCAGGGGGTGTGGAGCCTGGCTGGTGCGGCTTCCAACGCCTCATGGCTCATCCGCTGAGACATCCCCCGAGGGCAGCACCTCCGAAGCAGCCACAGCAGCTGCCATCACCACGCTACTGAGCTGGAAAATAAGAAGCCCGGCCTACAGCAGCCAGTCCCATGAGTCTGCCAGAGCCTGAGGGCGCATGGATTATGCCTTCCTTGGGTCCAGGCAACTGGGGCAAATTGGATCGCAGCCCTGAGAGCTCAGGAAGACAGCTTAGGAGGCAATTACAGAGCGAGCCCAGGCTCAGAGTGCCTGGTAATTCCTCCCATTTGTTAGGGCTTTCTAGTTTGCAGAGTGGCTTCGCACGCCTAGCTGCCTGATCCAGAGAGCCCCGAAGGATTACCACTCCATGCAGAGGAAGCTGAAGCCCAGAGACCCTCGGAAGGGGCAGCCCAAATCGGGCACAGGTGTGTGTGGGGTCCAGGCACAGCATGGGGTGCCAGGCTCAGGGCTCCCCGGAACAGCACCCAGCCACCACGGAAGCCTTGCGAGGGTACTGAGCCCAGGTCCCAGCCCAGGCTCGCCTCCCCAAGGGTTCTGGTTCCGAGCCCTGGCAAGTTCCTCCTCACCACCCTGCCACCCCAGGTGCCGCTTGTGCCCTTAGAGCCAGGTCCTTGTCCCTGTGGCAGGCTCCACGATGCCAGCATGTTAGGGAACACAGAAGAATGTGAAAGAAGGAGAGAAGAGGTCTGGAGGAAAACAAACAACTTTGCTAACCAAAAGCTGCAATGAAAATACAGTTTAATTTGTGTTTTTGTACCTTTCAAAATAACACTTCAACCAGTTGGGAAAGAGACCACTTGTGTTTATAAAAGCGCCCCCACTTTCCTGCGTCCTGGGGGCTCTGTAAACACACTGCAAGGCAGGAGGGAGAAATTGCTACTTGGGAAACTTTTAATACTGGCATGTATGTGAATTAGAATTCTAAACCCAGCAGGTTAAAAATGTTCTGAAAGCAATTTTGGTGTTAATCTAAATAATTATAGATCGAGCTCACTTAGATAAGGGCCTTTGCCCCCTCCAGGCTCCAAGGGAAAATTCTAGGCATGATAGTTAAGCAAAATAGTTGGTTATTACGTGGGCTTTACCGTGGCAGTGCAAACTGGTATAATCTTTTTGGAAAGCAATCTGACGGGAGACGTATCTGGACCCAGGAAAATGTACAGCCCTGTGACCCGGCAGCCCCACTTCTGGGAACCAATCCGAAGGAAATAATCCAACAGAAAAGGGTTTCATGCATGAAGATAACCACTTCAGCATTATCTATAATAGCAAAAATTAGAAACCACCTAAGTGTCCAAGGGCGGCTAAGTAAATTACAGTTAATCAACTCAATAGAGCATCGTGGAACCAGTACAAATTGCCAGCCCTCAACCAGGCAGAGGCGGGCGGCGCGGGCGGCGCCGGCGGCGCCAACGGCAGCGCTGGGGGAGAATGCTAAGTGGGAAGCGGCTTCGGACAAAGCACCGCAGCTCGGACCGGAAACGGACCAGAAACAGACGCGAGGGTGGTCCGAGACGATTTTTACTTCACTGCAGGGGTGACTTTTATCCCACCATCTGTGACGCTAAGTCACCTTCAGGAAAATCAGGGAAAGAGGCACAGGTCCCACGAAGGCTAGAACCTTCTGTTTCTGTCACATAGTTTGGAAAGCTACCCGGGCAGGAGGTGTGGGAACCACAAGGAAGACACAGTCCAGGCGGGAGCCACTCCCCAGCCCCACAATGAGATTCCAGACATAAAGCCTTTGGTCCCTCAGCACAGCCTACGATGACCAGGACTCCCAGGGTGGTGGTCGCGTGCGTTACAGCTACGGGTACGAGTGCATCCGGAACGCAAACCAAAGACATCTAAAACTATTTAACTCTGCCCACTCCACATTAACATAAATACCATATTTCTCACCAAAATAACTAGATTTTCCAAGGTTAAAAAAAATTAGATAGGGGCCGGGGAGATAGCTCTGTGGCACAAGTGCCTGTCTGGCAAACGTAAGGTCGTGAGTTCAAACCCCGGTCCTACAAAAAAAAAAAAAAATTAGAAGATATTGTTTACATTTTTGCAGTTCTGGTTACCATTGGGCTTAACGCAAGGCAGCTGGGTCCTCATCGGGGCCCCTGAGTTCAACCTACTGCAGCAGCACATTCCGCAGCCTCTGGAAAACTCCATCTGCGATCAGGAGAGAATGGGCGACAAAAAGGCAAATAACTTCTAGGTGCTATTATGAAAATAGTTTTGACCCTCTGAAAGGGTCTCGAGGACCCCTGGGGGATTGCAGACCACACAAAAACCGCTGCAATAAATTACAGCATTAAAAACCGAGCGCGGCCTCGGAGGGGACATCGGGAAGCAGCCGTGCGGTGCTCGCTGAGCCGTGCGGAATTGGCTTTGTTTTTAAGGCCAGATGAAAATGCACCCAAAGTCTGCAGCCATTGCCTCTGGGTGGAGAGATGACAGGCGTATTTTTTCTTCTTTATATCTTTCTGTTTTCCCACAGAATTACATGCATTTCTTTTATGGTCCAAAGCAACATTTTTTTTTCTCGAGGAAAGGTTTGGTTAGCCACGGTGCGCCCGCCCGAGCCCCACGGAACACACAGGGTGGGAGAAGGTCGTTTCAAATCATTAGCGGCCAGCATCAGCGCAGGGCGCGCTGGGCGGCAGGCGGAGGGGCGCAGCGCCTCTCTTCAGCAAGCCCATCGATCCTGGCGCCCACGCACATTCATCACGGCTGCACCCGTCCTGCCTAGGCCCCAGGGACGAGAATTGAAGCTGGCTCACGCTAATCACCGCTAGATGAAGGTCAAATACAGGTGACTATTTATCAGATCACGGGGTGGAGGCAGATGCACCAGCCACCAGAGCCCCACGACCACCGCAAAGGGAGATCTCAGACTGACTGCGGAAGACGTGGGGCTTCCCTGATTAAAATAAAAATAATAATGAAATATGAAAATGCAAAGTCAACACCCCAGGGGAGAGGGCGGACCATGATAAGGGTCAATGTCATCAGCATGCAAGTCGCCCAAGAACGGCCAAGACTACAGGACTCAGGACAGGAACCGTGATGAGGAAGGATCCAGTGGCCGCGGCGTCCTCCACGTGCCGCCCAGGGTCTGACAGAGTCTGCTGTGATGAGCTCACTGGTCCCCCAACAAGGTGCCATTCCACCGGTGGAACACTGCGTGGCCACCGGCCAGGAAAAGATGTGGCTGGGACGGCCAAGAAAACCCAGGCTTTGGGACAGGGCTGGGGGAAAGCGCAGAGCCCTGGAGCCCCAACTGTGTGCCTGCAGGGCTGCAGTGCCGGGAGCCACCAGGGGCACAGAAGGGCTTCCTCTGGGAAGTGACCAGGCTGAGGGACAGCCACATCTGGGGGACCACAGTAAGCACAGCCGCCCGCCTGGGCAAAACGCTGCAGAGGAGCCCCCGCTCACGCCTGACCCGGCCGCACGCACACTCTGGTCTGCTCTTGAAGGCCACCCACTGCTCAGCACAGGCACAGCCAGTCTCTCACACGCACCACAGACACTGAAAGGGAAAGCCTGTGGGAGCTGGGGGTGGCCGAGGGCGTCAGGAAACAGGACGACGTCCACAGGCCGGGGCAACCACCCCAGCGCCTCACTGGGAAGGGTGTCCAGGGAGCTGGT
>PVKN010002956.1:0-39785 GCA_004027915.1 Capromys pilorides
CTATTAGTTATACAAAGCACAGGATATAGATGTTATAATTTTTCAAATCATTATTTGTACAACCAAGTTTCTTCTCACTGAACTAAGAGAAAGTAATTGAATACATAATCCAATGTTCGATAATCGCAGCCGGTTATTGGTAAAACTGGCAATGTAGGAAGCTATTGATTTAAGCCTTTTACAGCTCAGCATTCTAATCTAGCATTTTGTTTTATGCCTTGTGGTTAAACGTTGCTGCTAGGTGGTTAAGGGCAAATTTAAGCATGACCTGTATAGCAAGACATGTAACTTTTGTATCTTTCAAGGTCAGTCAAATCCCCCCAGGATTTACTTTGAAACCATGTACAGTTTTTGTAGAACTGTTGTCAGCGTCAGCCGTCTGGATGAGTCATGGTGATTGCTTGACCAGTTTGCTCTCTGTGAAAGCCTAAGAGAATGCATTCAGTCATTTTTCTTTTTCTATCTCAATTTATTTCAATGATTTTTCTCAGTGGAAATGTTTTTGATTATTTACTGTAAGACTTTGCTTTGGCCATGGTGTCAGAAAAAGATAAAAAATATTATAATCAGACATTTTTTTAATCCCTTGTAAAGATAGTTTTTACTCTTCCATGACTCTGGTGGATTTCACAGGCAGAGGTTTGAAGCCCTCCTAGACACCATAAGAATTCACACATGCAGATTAGTTATGTTCATTAGACCCTAAAATTAGCTCTTATTGGCATCCCTCTGGCCATCAAACAAAATGTGTGCCTTTCTTCCTTCTCTCAACTACTTCTTGTTTATCACCCGTTTGTAGGATTAATCCTTAGTTTTTGAGGAGATATTTTTCAGTTTGAATTGTTACCTGGTAACCCAGCACATCAATTAGTGATTTAGAAAGCTGCTTGAATTTGAGTCATAAAGGGTTTAGGGCCAGGACTCAGGAACCAAATTCCTGGCACCCATGTGGGATAAGCTTCCGGGGCAACATTAGCACATTTCATATTTCATATCAGTCCTTGCACATTTTTTTAATAAAATACCAACAAAGGCTCTATTCATAAATTATGCTAAGGAAATGTAATTAGCCTCTCACTTCAAAATAGGGCAAGCTGGCGATATAGCTCAGCAGACTGAGCACTTGCTTAGTCGCTTACATCTTATGTCACAAAGTCCAAAGACCTGGTCTCCCTTATTCTGGAACTCAACAACTTGATTACAGATGTGCAAACATTTCTGGGACAGTCACACTTGACTGTCTTCTTTCTACTCTAGTTTTCAGTCTCTTTCAAGATTTAGCCCTCAGGGAATTTTTCTTCTTCTCTTAAAATCTCAAATGTGAAACAGAGAATGTTGTCAAAATGCATTCAGTATTATTAGATACTTTATAGAAGGAGAATTTTTAGTATTCTACAACTTTTCCCCACTTCCAGAAATAGAAGTATTCCAATACTTGGTACCTGGTAGAAATGTATAAATGCACACAAAGGTACCTAATTTATAGATTTATACACAAATATTGGATGGCTCAATTGTCTATCATGTCTATGATTATAATAAGTACTAAATGTCTGTTCTAATGACTATCTTTGTCATTAAGGCAAAATATGTGACACTGGCAACTGAAGGAGAGGTTTATGTTGGCTTACATTTTCAGTACACAGCCCTGACTGGAAGGAGGGATGGTCTAGCAGAGAATCATGGGAGAGGAAAAGCTGATAATTTCTTGGTGGCCAGGAATTACAAAGGGAAGAAGAAAACCCAAGTCACACTCCAGTTATCCCTCTCTTCCTACCAGACTCCACTTCCTAATAAGACGCTCAGCTTTCCCTGTCTCACCCCCACAAAGTAATCACCCTTCATAAACTGTGAATGCATCAAGCCTTTGGGGGGCATTCTGGATCTAAACCACCATAATGCCCTGAAAAGTTAGACCAGAGTCTAAGTTACATTATTCTTACGAAGAAGCATGCTAACAAATTTTCTAGCAATAAAGGAATAATAAAAAAGAGGTCTCTATTCATAAATTATGCCAATGAAATATAGTTAGCCTCCCACTTCAAAATAGATAATAATGTTAATTTATTGAAAAAATACTGTATCATGCATTAAACTAGTGGCTAGAAGACCAAACTTCATTAGATCCTGATCCTTTGATAATACAGTCAGGTTATGAATGTCTAGAATGCCTATGTACAAGATGTTTCATAGTAGCTCAGAAGCCAGAATTGCTATCTGGATCCAGAAAGCCAGATGAGATTTTCCAGAGTAGATTATATCTAAAACATTTTTCCTATAACGCATTTCAAAATATCTGTTTTAACTTTATACTTCCCCAGAAGATTGTAGAAAACCCCAAGTGTGACATCATTGGAAACATCCCATCCCAAGGAGTGAACCCTAGGGGAGTAGAATAACTGTTTCTTTGTTTTTTGCACATGAGTGTAAGAGCAGAAACCCTCTGGCTTTGCTACTTCCTGGCCCAGAAAGAAATGCTTCTGGGTTGCAACTGTTGATATGATGAGAACACAGTGTTATTTCCTCCTGGAGATGCAAAGCTCCAGAGAAATTCATCTCTACAAAACCCTAAGCACCAGAGGAGCTGGAATGGAGCGAGCTGCTTTGGAGTAAACACTAGCCCACAACTAAGAAAAGAGGAAGTGGAATGACAGGGGAAAGGAGATCTGGGGACACTGAGATTATACACATGATCTTTTTAAGTCTGTGTAGGGTTGCTGGGTTCTCTGTGTATCAGTGCACCTGTGCTTAAATTCCTCTTGAGAAGACACCAAATAAAAGTTACCCTTTGTTCCCAATAAATTAGAAGACTAATTAAATCACCAGATAGTTGTGTTATGAAAGAGCAAAGGTATTATCAGATTAGGAATCAAGAGGTGAAGGCTCTCTTCGCATGATTGCCACTACTAGTCTTGAAAGTTAGCTAATTCACCTTTTAAACCTATTTTATTATTTGTAAAATGCAAGTCTTGTACAAGATAGTCTTTAAAGCTCATATAGTCTTAAAATTGCATGTACCTGTGACCCGTAAAAGAAAAACACTCTCTTCACATACTAATTTCATTTCCCTTGGATATGTATCCAGTAGTAAAGATTGTATGGTAGTTCTATTTTTAATTTTTTTATTTCTGGACCACTATACCATTTTCCAATATTTCACTTTATAACTGCATTCCAATCGATGTTCTCTGAAGTCTGCAAGTATGAAGCCCTGGCAGGGTGGACACAGTAGTGTCTTGGTTATTTTTCTCATTGCTAAGACAAAATACCCAACACTGACAACTTAAGGAAAGAAAAGTTTATTTGGCTCATTGTTTGTAGGGATTTCACCCATACTCTGCTGGCTCCATGACAGAGTGGCACATGGCAGAAGAGCAACCGTTCATTGCAGGGAAAGCAGCAAAATCAACAGGAGAGAGACCAGGCTCTATCCCTCAGACTGTATGCAGGCTACCCATTGAGGGCAGGTGTAAGCACTCACACCCTTAAATCCCAGCACTGGACCATGAATCCATCACAAACTCCAGATTTAACACCTGTGAAAAATCTGTCCTCCATGAGTGTATGAGACTTTGAGGGGAAATCTAGACATAAACCATGACAATAGGTATCTTAATTATGTTCTGTATTGTTAAAACAGAATATCTGAGATTGGGTAATTGACAATAGGTATCTATGTTGGAGGTTCACATTTTTGGAGGTCAGGGAGTCCAAGATCAAGAACCAGTAATGAGTAAGAAATCGTTGATTCACTATCTCATGAGAAAAAGACAAAGGGGTGGGGTGTGGGGGAATGAGAGATGGGGTGTGGGAGGGATGCTGAGCCCTTATGGCTGACTCAACTCTTAAAGGCTTCATTGCTAAATGTTCTTACAAAGACAATTTCATTTTAGCATGAGTTTGGAGGGGCACAAATACTCAAATCATAGCACACAGGATGAGAAAGAGAGTAAGGATCAGGCAAGATGCCACCATGTGTTGGAGAGCTAGGCAAAAAGAGAGAATTATTGTACAGATTGTCTACGTGGACACAGAGCTTTCTTCTGCTGTGAAGACTGTGAAACCCTGCAGAAAAGTTGCTTTGAAAAAGGCTTCTCTGGGCCCAATACAGCCTAATTGATACAAAGGAATGGACGTGAGTTTCATTTACCTAAATAGAAAGTTTATTCAAAAATTATATGATATTGTATAATAAAATACAGGGGCTAGGGAGATAGCTCAGTGGAATAAGTGTTTGCCTGGCAAGTGCAAGGTCCTGAGTTCAATCCCTGGTACCACCAAAAAACAAACAACAACAACAAAAACATGATTCTGTCTTATGCTTTACTTATAGATATACAATCTCTTTTGGCTGAGACCCAAACTTTCAAGTTAGCAGAACATATGTCTCAAATTGAACCTGCCTTTGTAAAACCTCACTGTAGTGGCCAGAGAAATAGCTCAGTAGAATAAGCACTTGCCTGGCAAGCGCAGTGTCCTGAGTTCAATCACTGGTACCACAAAAAATAAATAAATAAATAAAAATAAAACATCACTGTGGCCTCACTATTAAAGGGTCTAGAGGAAAAGTGCCATAATTTGATTCAAGTAAGGGAGGTACAGCAAACCAATCAATCAATTGCAGTTTGTGGAACCCTCCCTGAGGGTGAGTTCTGTGATAGGCTATGCGGAACTCCACCCATCTAGTTTATCCTTTTCTTCTCCTTAGTTATCTCAGACCTTTCCTCCCTTCAGCATTATAAAGTCCTAAGCTCTTCTCCATAGGGATTTCAGTTATCCATAGCAGAACCAACCACTGACAGCAGATTTTCCTCACCTGAAAAATCCGGATTAGATTCTTCTTACTGGTCTACATCTCAAGCCTAGCAGTGAGTATTACATGGAGCTAAAATTACTTACCCTGGACTTGCTCAAGAGTTGGAGGCAGGTTTTAATTATGCCTCGATCCCATCTCAGTACTGGAATACATAGGCATAGAATAAAGAGTAAAGAATGTTGAGTTATTGAATGAACGACTGCAACCAATAGATGACTAAAAGAGCCACCACAACTCTCATGGCAGAGAAGATCAGACAAGATGCCACCACTTATTGGAGAGCTAGATGAAAAGAAAGAATTACTGTACAGATTGTCTACATGAACACAGAGCTTTCTTCTGCTGTGAGGACTGTGGAACTCTGTACCAAAGCCTGATATAAGAAACCTTGTCCTAGGATAAAGTCATTAATACGTAATGAAGAAGTGATGCTTGCACTTAGGAAGTTTTCAAAGAGGCAAGAGTGGTGCAGATGGACCACCTTTCCTTTCAGTATTCTGTCAGGTGCACACAGCTCACTGTTTTACCATTCAAACTTCCTGGGATATAGTGAAGACTCGGAGGCTGGCACGGCAAGCCTTGTAACAAGGACTGAGAGATCACAAAGCTCATATAGCAGCGGGAGAATAATCCAGGCTCTCTTTCATATGCAGGTATTTACTTTAGCTGTAACTCTAAATTTGGATTTGGATTTCTATCTCAAAGGTTAGAGAGAGAGAGAGAGAGAGAGAGAGAGAGAGAGAGAGAATACATGGGAGTGCAAGGCAGAGCAGAAGGTGCATTTAGTAAAGAGGGAGGCCTTGCCTTCTCTCATAGTGAAAATAATAAATTTCATGCTAGTTACCTTGTGTTCAGTAAGTGGATAAAAGGCAAATAAGCAGGCATTATAAAAGACTTTTATCAAAATGGTTAATATGTCAATAAAAAGTGACACCTAAAACAATAAGCCTCAGATATTTGAAAAATGCACCATGTGATACACTTTGTCTTCCACTACTACGGAATGCACAGCAAGTGTGTTCTTGTGGGCATGCAGTCAACCAAGTGCATTGCTTGCCTAGAATCTAAGCCCAGTGACCTCTCTTGAGAAAGTTTCCTGCAGGAACAATGTTGTCTCTGGTCTGCCACTTAGTTGTTGAGATTAGCATATCCTACTTTATGATGAGTTTTCAGATGTTTTCGAACTTTGGATTAATTAGTTTTCCTTTTCTATTTTTACCATTGTAACATTCATTTCAAGCTGTCTAGCTTTCCAAGCATATGTTGCCATAGGAAACTCTGTTTGTTGAGGGTGGAGTGGTTGTTTTTGGCAGATTGTGGGGGAAGCAGTTAAATCTAATAGGTATATTGTATTAAATTCTTGGGTCTTTATGAAATTTTTTTAAAAAATAAATTCCCTTCTCTTCCCAGATGAACTATTAAGCCCAGAAAAGAAGATGCTTCTAGAAATTATTGGAATTATTACAGTCAAAGCCTTGTAGAACATAGTGAGGGACTCAGAGAGACCAGTCACTCATTTTTTCAACATAGCTTCAGTAGTGCTCTTGAGATGAGAAGCTATTCATGCTGAAGACAATGCAAAGATTTCTCATGATTCTTTGCTGAACCCACTCAAAGGCATGGGTCATTCTTCTGAACAGGAAGATAACTTTATCCTTACCTTTATTTCTACATTATGGAGCACACACTTACACATGTAGGAAAAATAATTTGGGTGCTCTATGATATTTATAGGCAATTACATGAAAAAGAAAAAAAGAAACCAATTAAGTTTTGCTGATGAGCAGGTCAAAGTTAGGGGGGAACTCAGATGTAGTGTTAGAGGAGTGAAATATACTCCAAATACTTGAAGGAGAAAAGGCAAACTATGGAACCTTACTAGATGTTTCTGATCCTCCCTGGAAGGACCCAGGAGGTGATGAGGATCTGGGTTGTGTTTTGACTGTAATTTTGAAGCCTGGTCTTGATTGCACAGCTGCTCCAAGTTCTCTAGTGCCAGAGTCACTGGCTTTAACTGTGTGAAAGACTAATGCTCACCCTACAATCTTTGTCTTTTACCTTACTCAGGCCTGTGTTGAAAACCGAATACATTTTCACTTCCTGCTCTCAACTGATATTGCTGTACAGCTGTGCAACAGCTGCTGAGTTCCACCCCACAAGTAGCAGCTTTTCAGTGGTTGGCAAACTGGTATACATCTGGAATGAGATGTTCAAATGACCTCAGAACCCCATAGAATAAATCAAAACATTGAAGTAATAACTTGGATGAGCTCGTTCTGATGTAACTCAATTGCTGAGAATTATTTAATGCCCATTTTCTAGTTGAGTGATCTATTTTATCAAAGCAGTAAAATGGGGAATAGTCTTCCATCTAACATTTCAAGAGGGTGGGGCCAGAAACAGTGATTTCAACAAACAGACTGGAATGTGACCTCCGAACTGTAGAGTTCTGGGACCCCTGGAGTTTCTTTGTGAGACATGTCCAGAGGATTTACATTTGGGTATTAGCTCAGAAGAGTGGGCAGCCAACGCTATTGAGTGTGTGTGTTTGGAGGGGTGAGGCTGATGGACCTCCCAGCATGCTGTGAGGCAGTGTTTTGCTCCACAGATAGTTCTCTGCAGGAACAAAGAATTAGGCTTCTTAGCTATCTTTTAACCGCTTGTTGCTGTTCTTATGAGACATTCCATTTTGGAGTGGAACATTCCGTTAACTCTGATTTCTTCTGGGTGCCTTTCTTGTTTCAGTTTGTGTTAATTTGCAGAACTATGAGGAAATGGAAGTAGTTTAGTTGTGTGCATCTGACTGTGTCTAACTGCAGTGCATCAGGTAGCTGCACATATGGGGATATTTCTGTTCCAGCATTCCTCTGATCAACCCTAGGATCACTGAACTCTGGGTAGACATCACTTGAGTCTTCACTACATGCAAGAGCTGTACTGCTAGGATCTCTAAAGCTCCACCCTTCAGCACACAAGGAGAAGGGCTAGAGGGTGTGGTTTTTCAGAAACCTACAAAGCCAAGACAGGTGGCGCTTAACACCAAGCTCCGTGTAACCTGGCTGAGCGACTTGTTGTGTCTGTGCATCCCTGTTCACACACTGATAAATTGGGGTGTTTAAAGCTAATCTTGACAGTCATGGAGGTGAAGACCTATAATTCCACCACTCAGGAGCCTGAGGCAAGAGGAGTACTATAAGTTTGAGGCCAGCCTAAACTACATAGTGAGACCTTTGCTCCATAAGAAAAAAAAATTCAATCTATTTTTTGTAATATATTTAGTACAGGGTCTACAGGGTCTCACTATGTAGATCAGACTTGTAGTGATCTTCCTGCTTTCAGCCTCTCAAGTACTGGGATTATAGGCATATACCACCACACCCAGTCTCATTCTCTGTCTCAGCATACCCCAGGATCATGGCACAGCATGACCTGGGTCCCTGCACTTGCCTATGAAGCACTTTAGTTCACTGAGCTATCTGGCCAGCCACTAATTTTAACTATTACATAAGTTTTCTTTATTGCTTTGTTTTGTTTTGTTTCTGATGAACAGTAGAATTTTTAAAATGTGAAATGTTATAATCTGTGTATTATGAAAACTTATTATTGAGAGAAGCCAAAAAAAATCAATCAGGGCATTTGATGACTCATCCTGACCTTTAGCATAGGCCAGAATCAGGTGCTGCAGATAAAATTTGGCAATCTGAGTGGCTTTATCTTAAGATTTTCAACTTCTTGAGAACATATCCTGTCCCTTAGGTTTTTCGAATGGGTGGTGGTGGGAGAGTGGGATAAATAGGACCAGGCATGGAGAAGCTGTCCACTGACTCCAGCCCCCTTACAGCCGTTCCAAGCAGATGGTTGGTGTGACACCATTAACAACCGCGCCTACTGCAACTATGATGGGGGAGACTGCTGCTCTTCCACACTCTCCTCCAAGAAGGTAAGTGAGGGTGCCAGGGAATGGGGAGAGTCAGTAGCTCCAGGAGCTAAGGCAAGCTCTTGATTATTGCTTCTTCCAGGTGTCTCATGCTGGGTTCTTATGAAAACCTCAGAGAGAATAGAGAAGTACAACTGGAGATTGTAAAGTGCCAGGACTGGGCCAGCAAGATGGTTCCATGGTCTAAAGCACCTGCTTAGACAAGCATAGGCAACTGAAGGGACCATGATTCAATCCATGGTTCAATCCAGCATCACATGCTGCACCAGCCCTACCCCTAGAGCAGCCTGAGCCAGCTATAATAAAAAAATAAAATAAAATAAAAGAATACCTAAGGTATAGGTGAGTAGTACAGCTTCTTAGAAAATGCTATTTTTCTAAATTGTCAATCTACAACAAAATCAGTAGCTTTTTTTTCTATTTGAAGCCTCATACCTGCTTAAGATTGTGCAAAAAATTTGATGTTAGACACGAAAAATAATAATCTATACCTTGAAAATTCTAGATTACCAATGAAAGGCTATTCAGTTATTATTCATCCTCATAATTAAATAGTCTTATAAATATATTGTAGGTATGTTTTACATGGCCATCACAAACCACCTGGAGCACTCCCTGGACTATGTCTTTAGAAGTAACACTTTTCTTGATGTTTTATATCCATATCATTCTTGGCTCTATTAATTTAGAAGATAGGCTCAAGTTGAATCTGTAAAATTGAATAGGTTAAGGTTTTATAATACTATGCATAAAAATCCAAGTACTCAAAGATATTTGAAGTTAGTTGGCCAATTTGATGAATCAGAAGTAGGCAGATGTTATTTTCTTTCCTGTAGAAGTTCCCACAAAAAAGCTGTATCTACCATGATCACTTAGATATGGACCTGAATACCACATCTCTTTCTTGCTAATAGTTACTGATCATTCACTCTGGCTGAGTTTTATTCTCACCACTTTCATAAGTTAGCTTACTTAATTCAGTGCACCTAGGAGTTCATCATATTATTTAATTTGACATTGTTTTGCTCTAAAAATCAGTAAATCCTGAAAAAAGAGAAAGAGTTCAAGAGCTTGGACCACAGGTCAGAAATCAGGCCAGCTAGTTTTTAGTCTTGCTTGTGAAACTCGGTCATCAAGAAAACCATGTCTACAAAAGGAGACGTGATCACTTAGGAGGAAAGCAAGCAATTCTCTCCCCATCTCACACTCAAAACTTGAGATTCAGCTTTAGTGACCATCAGTGCCTGTGGTCAATGTACACAAGGATCAGGGTTTGCAAGGACATCACCACTCTGTTAATGACTGAGTCATATTTTGCTTCATATGTGCAAATATGCAGGGAGATTTTCCCAAACAACCCCACCCATTCTCCAACCCACCAAGCTCCTCCCTTCTTCCCTTCATACTGGAGCAGTACTGTATGTGATTGGCCTGTTTATTTTCAGCTTGTTGATTTGTCATGTGTCAAAAAGTAGAATCTTTGTCACATTTATGTCATTTTCCAATATGGGAAATTCTCCTTGATGTTCTATATGAACACATAAAAAGTAGTGCTTATTTCAGAAGAAATATAAGCTAGGAGATAGCAACTTTTGCTAGACCCTCTCTGGCATGGGAGAGGAATAGCTACACAGAAGAAAGGCAAGACAGCTACAAACAGTGGTTGGGAGATGCATTATCTTGCCAAGCTAACAACCTAATCCTGCTATCCTAAGAACAAGGGGAGTAGGAGTAGAAAGCTATTCCATAAGGGTCTTGGCTTTTACACAGTACTACCATTACCCTGAGTTAAGTTACTTAATCTCTGGCCTTTCCTATACCAGGAAACATTTCAGAGCGGGAATTTTATAAAGATGAAAACAGCAACAGAAAAAAAAGACAGTCAAAGTATCATTCCTAACAGTAGTTATGGGTACCTGACAAGATATAAATGTCTTACACCTGTCAGTTTGCTTAAACCACACAAACACTCCTTGGGGGCAGTTGCTGTTGTCTCCCCCACTCTGTTTACAAAGAGAGTGAAGAAAGGATTCCCTTGCCCCAAGTGACAAGGTATGTAGGTGAGGGTGTCCAGTGCAGACTTCAAATCTAAGATAATCCCACCCTTCTTCTAGGACCAAGTGAGGAAGTAAAAATTGGTTGAAAATTATGAAGCTTGTAGCTAAAAGTGGGTTATTTCAACTTCTCTTCCATTCCTGTAGGTGACTCCATTTGCTGCTGACTGTGACCAGGATGAATGCACCTGCCGAGACCCCAACGCAGAAGAAAATCAGTAACTGTGGGGCTGGGCTCCTCCCTCATCTGCCCTGGAGGCAGTCAGAGAGAGAAGTTTCCATGGAAGGAGGCAAAGGGTGAAGAAGGAAGAAAGGTTGTGAAATGCAGGAAGTAAGGAGTGTGAAGGATCTCTCAGAAATGCAAGAGTATATTTATAGGTGCAAACCAGCGCATCCAGGAGCTCATATAGGGAAGAATGATAGGCAAAAGTTTCTTTAATGTGGCAGTTGATTAATAGAAGGAGAGATGTGACAGAAAAACAAGGACCCTCTTTCTCCACCTATATTCTACTCGACCCCACCCTCAGCTCTTGCGCTCCTCCCTACTCTTTTCCTTGTCAACTACTCAGCCTTGCCCATTGTGTAAACCATTATCAACATACTAGAAGAGAAGCTGCCAGGGACACTCTGCTAATAACCATTTCAAATGGATTGTCATCTTCCTGGGCTTGTCTACTCTAAGCTGGCCCTTCCCCTTTCTTTTATGTAGTCTCTCTTAAATAATGAGGTTAGCTATTAATTCTTTATAAGTATTTAAACATAATTATATAAATATATTATATATTATATTTTTTGCTGTTTACTAAGCTAAAACTTATCCATTGTTCCACACATGCTGCTGTGAAGTTCATGTCCTAAATGGATGCTAAGGTTTTGACAACAGAAAGCCAAATTCTGCCATCTTTCTATGAATAGAGATTGGCAGATTGCATGGGAAATGGATAAAGAGCCAGGAAGAGATGAGGTGGAATTCTGGATGTTAGCATGTCAGCCGATTATCTTTATGACCACTTGAAGGAGATGGCAGTTGGAATGGTAATACCAAGAAAGGGAAGGTTGGGTGTTGGTACTCATGGCTGATGGATTCAAAAGCACTAAAAAATGATGTTTGAATTTCTATCAAAAAGAATTTATGAAGTTCTCCATACTTCTTAGAGCTTAGAGTTGGTGAGACTCAGGATCTTCTCCACTCCCATATGTGGCTGTTCCAAGCATGGCTGTCATCCCCCTAGTCAACAAGTTTGAGTGAAGGTCCGTTCTTCAAGTACCTCGATCACAGGAGCTAATGCATTCTTCACCCTTGGCCTCTGGTCTCTCTACTTGTCAGAAGTCCCAATGCCTGGCCATCAGTCACAGCCACATTGTCAATTGCTTATTTTCTGAGGAGTAATGTTTTGCAAATGACACAGGAGAAAGATGGGAAGAGATGCAAAAACAAGCAGAGTGGAGAAGCTAAAGGAAGTTACAGAGAGGTAGGAGGTCAGGAATAAATCATGGCTGAGTAACAGCACAGCGTGAGTCTGAGAGATGCAAGTCCAAGTCTCCAGGAGACCAAAGAGAATCCTTTGAGCAGCGCAGAATTCTATGCAAGCGCAATGCATGCAGTCTGTGACCCAGAAATTTCAGTTTAGCCGAGTTATAGAAATCCATGGAGCAAGGGTGACACTCTGTGGGAAGAAAGAAGAATTTCAACTATCTAGGATCTGTTTCCTTATCTTACTCCTCATCCCGTGGGTGGGCTGCACCTGAAGAGATCACATTAATCTGCCTCTCTTTGCATTGCAGGCTCATTTTTCTTATTCTGCCTGTGGTCTTACTGTAGTTTTCTTGTGCATTTCTGGATTAGGTTTTAGGAGAAAAATGGAAGGATCCAATTTTGGGAGATTGCACCCTAGCTTATCATCCTAGGAAGGGTCAGAGAGTCTCATTTCTTGCAAAGTTAATTCTCCAATTGAAAACAAAAGCTCTAAGTGGTCTCTCCATGTCATCTGCTCATTACTCTGACTAGTTTTCTTCTCTTCTCTTCAACCTGGAAGCAATGACTTTGTCAAAAGGGAAATAAAATGCTATTAACTACCAGCAAAATAGTAACCACATGGAGCTAAGGGCTGGGGCAAAAGCTTGGCAGTCTAAGTGCCTGCCTAGCAAGCACAAGAACCCAGGTTGAATTCCCAATGCCACATGTTGTGCCAGCCCTGGAACCCCAGGTGAGCCATGCTGCCCACTAAAACCGAGTGTGGTGGCACACACCTGTAATCCCAGCGCTGAGGAGGCTGAGACAGGGGCATCATTATGAGTCTAAGCTGTGTAGTGAGACCTTGTACCAAATAAACAAACAAATAAATAAACAGTATCCACACTATTATGTAGGAAAGAACATTATTCCAGAATTAAATCACAAACATGTAGCTTATAAAAAAAATCTTACCTAAACCTGGAAAGAGGATGGCTAACTTACTCGGGAAAGGGCAGGGCAGAGCTTGCTCATCTGAGGTCTCACCTTGGCTCTCTGGCCCTAGATAGACACTACATGCTGAATAGCATTCCTTGTCTGGGTCACATTTAGTGGCCCAGGGAAGACAAGAAACATTTATTTCTGGGATCCTAATAGAACATAAAATGGAAAGGACAGTGGAAAAGTTTAGAGTCTCTATTTTTAAAAAAACAAAAATGAAAAAAAAAAAAAACACATTGTAAAATTGTTTTCTTGAGGAACAAATCCAAATTCCTGGGCATGTGTCAAGCTCTGCCTTGGGCAATCCTGCCTCCAACTGTGGGAGGAGAAGAGCTACCCTGGGCATTGCCCAGCTCAGGGAGGCTGCAACCCCACGAGAACATGGGACCTGCGGTTGGTGCCTGTGTGTGTCTCTTTCAGTCTCCACAAAATTAAGAATCAACACAAGCCTGTGTCATACTTCATTTTAAAATATTTTGCACCCTACTGACAACATGTGCAGTTCACAACTGCTCCAGAAAAGGCGAGAAGGCAGTTCTCATTGTTTGGGCAAAGTCCATCAGCCTGAGAGCTGCCCAGCTCTAATCAGCTGTGGATATTCATGGGTGGTGTGGCCATCCCCCCCTGGTCCCCAAGTCCTTTTCTTCTGAGGAACTCAAGTCACTCACAGAGTGAAAAGATTAAGACACCTTAGTCACAGATTCCAGGGACAATAGCATACACTAGTTCTGTGCGGTGACCTGCTCTTACCCATGCCTGGAGCCATTGAGGGTCTTTCCCAGAGGCTCTTCTGTCTCTTTTTCCCCAGTCTCTTTGGTCTCTTCATTTTTTCTATTAAGTAATGGATCTGGTGTTCATGTTGCCCGGGGGTGGCCTACAGCTTCCAGTCAAAGAGGTCTCAGTGAGGAGAACGGTAAAATAAAAAAGCACAAAGCTGTTTGGGGGGGCCTTTCCTTCCCTTTCCTCCATTGCAAAGCTTTGGACTTGGTACTTCTGTTCTGTGCTATCACTATTGAGTGTGTCAGTTAGCACCCAAGAGGATAGTTTGATTGAAAATATAGTGAAAGGAGCTGATCTACTGTATTGTAACGTAAAACAGCTATAGCCAGTTATTTTGTAAGATTATAAAATGTTCATTAAAAAAATCTGCACACAAAATATGAAGTGTTGTTGGTGTCTGACTCTGTGTTTAAATCATTCCATTCCATTTGAACCACTTCACTGATTTATGCCACATCCAGACATTAGCCACTGGTTAATTGATTAAATGAACATTCCCTTGAGCTACTAGAAGACTAGTTATTGAGTAAACAGAATGTGTGAAGATTAATATGAAAATTTATGAGAAGAGATGACATATGGATAAACAATGTGCAGTAGTAACATCAACCATCTTGCGAGTTGTGAAACCATCTACAAGAATAATTTAGAGTTCAGAGGAAGCAGGCTTCATGCCCCTTTGGAAGATGATCATTGAGGGATGCAGCTGACGTTTTAGGCAGAAATGAGGGCAGAGAGAAAGCAAACAAGGTTGAAGATAGTAGAGAAAGGGAAAGGCTACATAGTAGTAGACATGAGTGAGGCTTTGAGCTTAGCTAGAAGGTAGAAGTAAGCTAAT
Source organism: Capromys pilorides (assembly GCA_004027915.1). Taxonomy (NCBI): domain Eukaryota; kingdom Metazoa; phylum Chordata; class Mammalia; order Rodentia; family Capromyidae; genus Capromys; species Capromys pilorides. Next base: position 14,881 of record PVKN010002956.1, read on the forward strand.
GTAGGCCATGCATTTGGAAAATACAGTCCTCCCCAAGTCTCCTAGCAGATCTGTAAGTTGTGTGTTTTTTCTCCACAGAGAACACCAAGCACCAGTGTGAAGAAGAACATTGTTCCAGGGTTCATGACCAAGCTAGGTTCAAGCTTGGTCTTTGGGGTACTGGGGTGTCAAAAGGAAAAGAAAATTGTGATTAAGAAAAGGGAAGAGGGGAGGGAAATATCAAGCCTATAATCATGATTGTCACTGGTAGAGCCAGAAGGACCAGGCTTTTACAAGAAGAGTATAAATGTGATTTTTCCATAAATTTGGTTTGAGGAACCAGATAGGAAACTACTTGGAAATGCTGTATAAAGCAGTGTTCTGCTCCCTGAGAAGGAGCTTGCTGCTGGGACCACCTTGCCCAGGGTCTGGCTGGGCCAGGCACTACCTGGCTGCTTAAAGGAACACGTGGATATCTCTGTTCCCCTATCGCAAGGAAAGTCTTGTGAAGTAGGTGAAATACAAGCTTCAAACTTGGGAGAGAGGTTTATGGTTAAAAAATAAGTATTTTATGGTAAAAAAAAAAAAAAAAAAAAGAGTATTAGCTGGCATTTCTGTAATGACCATGAAGTACTTTCGGATGCTTAATGGCTGGCTACCCATAGGCTAAGCAGAACAAGAACAGTTTAGCTTTTCTCCATTTCACAAGTAAAGGAAACGGGTGTCAGACAGGTTATTGGAGAATTTAAGTTCTTATATCTAAGTACAGGTTGGCATTAGGATCCAAATTTTCTACCTTCAAATGTGATATATTTTCTATTAACTCATACTTCTCCCACTAGAGCCAAGAGCAAATTAGAGGCCCTGTCGTGTGGGAAAGTGTGCGATCTTTTTACCTATTTGCTTTCAGGTAGTTCTTGCCTGGGGTTTTTCCCTGTGGCTTGTTTAGTAGCTGAGTCTGTTTCCTCTCCTGCTGTCCAGAGCAAATTGTAGGACGACTGAAGGCAAATCTTTCTGAGGACTCTTCCAGGTCCCTCTCCTCACGCCAGGTCCTGAGTATAAGCAGATGCCCTTGGACATGCCAGTTAGGACAGCTGGATAGAAACATCTGGCAAGGCTGTCTACTTCTTAATAACTTCCCCAGGGAGCATCTTGGACAGAGACTCTAGACTTCTGGTTTCCATTGACTGACAAACTTAAATGACACAATAAGTCATGCATGAGTTAGGTGACATGCTACTCCTAGATTCGGGCATTCCAGGTAACAAGGAGCTAGCTCCAAGGATGAAGGCAGGAAATCAAGTATAGACTTAGAAATAGGTCCAGTGCAGCTCTGAAGCTGGTTTTGGGTCATCTCTTTCTTTGTCACCCCAAGAAGACTACTGATTCTGGACTCCTGATAGTTTGATTTCCCAATAGTAGGCCCATGATTATCTATGCCCATAAAAGTTCCACATGTGCACTGGATATTTGTCCTGGAACAGGGCAATGCTAATTTAGAGAATAGAGGGTTATTGTTAGGGCTTCTGTAGTCTAAGCCTATCTAGACTTGAATGGACAGTGCTGGGCAGAATCTAGTGCTGACCAGAACACTGAGTTGTGCGTGACTTGCTTCTTGTTGGTGAATTATTTTTTTGGTGCTGTCACTGAAACTTTAGGTTCCATGGCTAAGTGTTCATCAGCATTGTTGTGACAATGGCAAAGTACATGCTTGGAAGAAACCTACCAGTCTAATCCGGTTAACATTTTAGATGAATATAATGAAAACATTTCTAAGCTCTGAAAGACAGTTCAGAGTAATAGTAATAGTTTTGAGTAACTGCAATTTGCTAATGTTTTTCAAATCAAATTTTCTTCTAAAGATAATTTAATATAGGCAAGCTTCCTTTTCTTTGTCTTTGTCCACATAAAAGTCACTTATTCTAATTTTAAAAAAGTAAATAAAGAAAGAGTGTTGACTTTTTAATGATGACCAGTCATGCTTTTTCTCTTCTTAGGTAAGTGCTATCCAAAAGCAGCTGCCTTTTAAGAAATATTTATGAACATACAAGACATATTTAAATCTTACAAAAAGCTGTCAAAATTAGAAAATTTTCCCATACTACAATTTATGTGTGACTCTGAGTGTTTTCGAAATACAAAGCCAACTTGTGTTAGAGCACAAACACTTTCCAAATAATGACTTCCTTGAGAATGAATCAAGAGCCATTTAAATGACCTATAAGAGAGTGCCTACTGCTTTTGAAGATATCCAAATAGGCTCTAGGTTGGAAAATACTACTTATCAACCCAACATAGCCCCTTGTCTTTTTAATTTGATCGGTGACCTGCCACCATGAAGGTGGGGACAAGGGTGACTACATGGAGAGTAGGGGGGCTTTACAGTGAGCTAGTGAAAAGCCCAAGCTTTCAAGCCCAACGAATCTGACTATGGATCCTATCTCTAAAACTGACTGGACATATACTTAATGTCTGAGACTTAGCCTGAACATCTAATCTCTATCATTGTTCATGAGAGTAAAATTTTCTCACAAAAAGTCTGAGGGCAGAGAAGAGCAGGGAACCGCCACTGTGTGGATCTTAAACACCCTTCATATTCTCGAAACTACCCTGCTCCTCTAACATGGGAGGGCTTCTGTGCTCTATGTCATTGGTAGGCACCTTCTCGGGACACTTAGGGCATAGAGGGATTTGGGGGCAGTTTGCAAGGTAGCCAGGATAAAGCTACACACTAAGCAAGGCAAAATAACTAAGGAAAAAATTTTGAAATTGGAAAGAATGTTTGTAAGTACACTTATATAGACCTGGAAAATTACATTAGTTATGTAAGAAGCTGGTTATTTTCTTTTCTGTAAAAGACAATAGAATCAGTGAATTTCTCAAGTTCATAGAATACCACTGTCCAGTGCAAATCTTTACAATGATGTAAATGTTCTATCTCTGCATTAGACCAATACAATGGCCACTAGGCGTGTGTTGCTATCTACCTCATGAAGTGTGGCTAATGAGACAGAATTGCTTTCAAATTTTGCTTAAGTCCAATAATTTAAATGAAAGTAGCTACATGTGCCTAAAGGCCACCATATTGGTCAGCATAATTCTAGAAGAGTACACACGTCATTTTATTTTTTTTTATAAGATACTTTGGGCATGATTTATGGTTCTCACATCTCATGACAAACAGAAGTCTACATCAAGCTCACTTAGATGTCTTTGGTTACATTATAGTATCTTTGGAGAACAATGTAATACAAATAACTTAATTTTATACCTGCAGAAGCCTCAAACTATCAAAAAGGAACCACCCCCCCCCCCATACACATACACAAAAGACTCATACTGGCATTACCTACTCATACATAGTTTATCTAATAGATAATAGAGCATAGCTAAAACTGGCATCTAAACCTGGGGAAATCACACAATGACTGAGGAGCAGTGGAACACTTCACACCAACGAGATTTGAGAAGCATCAGAGAGGTATAAAGGCGCCTGAGGTGGCACACACATGATGTGGCAAAGCCAGGATTTGAGCTCTTGATCTAGAGTCTATTCATTAACCCATTGTGGAGTGCTAGAACACTCCATTTCCTAAGCACAGAGATTAGTTTTGCAGATCTTGACACTCGCAAAGATCCTCACAAGACCATCTTATTTACCACAACTTTTCATTCATCAAGTTTTGCTACTTGATTATACATCAATCTAGTATTCAGAAACTCATTATCTTCCAAACATACCTTTTACATTTGGACTTTTTTGATTTTAGGCAAAAAAAAAAATGCTTATGTGTGGGTAACATCATGGTTGTATGCAATAACTTTTTATTGAGCAAGTACTATAGAGTTGGGACTGAGTAAATCAGATCAAGTTTCTTCCTTCAAACAGTTTGAAGAGAAGTTGACGTGGAAACAGTTTGCACAGAGGGACATACATCAGCTGGTGGAGAGTGCTAAGAAGAAAATAAGGTTATGATAGGGGTGAAGGGGGTCTAGGGCCAGAAAAGGTTGCTGATTTTTGTGGGGAAGAGCCCTGAATACCTTGGAGATCAGTGAAGGAACTAAGAGCTTGTCAGTATTCACACACAAGCCATGTACCCCATCCCAGCCACCTTCACTGCTGCCTTACTGTCCCTGCTTTGGGTGAGAGCCACCTCCTGGACAGACCACAGTCACACCCCCAAGTAAGGCCCCCTCTTCCATACTCCAGTCTTTATTTTATCACAGTCAGCCTTTTGCACGAGCTCCATGTCCCTGTGGGGAAACCCCACCCCCACCCCACTCCTGGAGTCCCCACAGTGTCACATTGTTCCCTGAGCTGTTCCTTCCCCTACCATCTTATACCTAAAACCTCACTCTTGTCTTTGATGCTTCTCCCATGCATTTCCCAGCTTCCTAAGGGCTTTCTTCATCATCCTGCAATGAGATTATTACTTCTTGGGCCCTCGTTTTCCTCTCTTTAGATAATCAATATATTTGACCTTTCAAAATTAAGTATATGCTTTTGTCTTCAAGAATTGTGAATTCTTTGAAAGGAAATTTTTGGCTTCCCATAAGCCTTCTAGTGACTTCTGTGAGAATTAGAGGGGAGGGGGGAATCATCCTTTTATTAAAGTAAAGGAACCAGTTTCAGAGACCATAGCTTGAAGATCACTTTATCAAGAGTTGTTGTCTTGACACAGTTGCCCTTTGGACAAGGCACCCTTGGGCAGGACACTCCCCACATTTCTACATGGTGGTCCTGGAAGTGTTATATTACTCACTTTTGGCATCTCTGGCTATGCCTCAGATGAAACGCTAAAATATGCTAGATTGATTTCCCACCAAGATTCCATAAGTGTAACCAGGCGTGGTGGTGCATGCCTGTAATCCCAGCACTTGGGAGGTTGAGGCTGGAGGATCAGTGTGAGTTTGAGACCAGCCTGGGCCACAAAAGTGAGGTCTAGACTAGCCTGAACTGCATAGCGAGGTCCTGTCTCAAAAAGAGACAAAGAAAAAAAAGATTCCATGGATGTGTGGAGCAAAAGAAGAGAAGAGAAGTACTGGGTAGGCTGTGAGCAAAAGGGAGCCCTTCTAAATTGTCAATAGAAAGGTAAAGTAGGACAGTCCCTGTGGGTCTCAGTATGGAGATGCCTTGAAAAACTAAAGGTAGCAACTCATTCAGCCTACCATTCCCTTTCTAGGTATCTCCCCAAAGAGCCGAACATTGTCAAATGTTCAGCCACAGTTCAGACACAGCCACAGTGTCATACAGTGGAGCCTGCATGCCCATGCTGAATACCATAGTGGCACCTGCGTGCCTGTTGAGTATCACAATGGTGCCTGTGTATGCACGCTGACAGTGGTACAGTTTGTGAGGGCTAATTCTTGAGAGCAATCTATATACCATCAATGGATGAATGCATCATGTGTGGTATCTGTACACAGTGTAGTCTGCTGTAAAGAGGAATAAATCTGAGTCATTTGCAGGAGAAAGGATACAATTTAAGACCATCACATTAAGTGAAATAAGTCAGAAACACAAGTTTAAGTATTGTATGGTGTCTCTTCTATGAAAATCCTCCTATGTTAATGAAGAACAAAATGAAAGATGAGTAGTAGGAAACAGGAAGATAAGTCTTTTATAAATAGTCAGGGGACCCAGAGATGGAAAAGGCGGAGAGAAGAGGAGAACAAGTGATATAAAAATAATTGAGATAATGGGAAGTATATCTACCAGTTCCCCAGAAAAAAATGTAATCGTTATGTACTCCAAACATGTTCTCATAAAAATTAAAATTAAAGAAAGAAATGTTTTTATTTGTGTGTTTGGGGTAGGAATAAGTGGTCCTGCACACACTTGGGGGGTCTATGCTCTGACTTATTCTTTAACAACAACTAATGAGGTAGTAGGAACACAAGGCCAATACAGAAGACTAAGTTTTGAGCACATGGCACCAAGTGATTCTTCTCAGGTGAGCCTGAGTTCAGGGCTTTTCAGGCAGTTGCATGTGAAGGCACCCTACGCCAGCTAGTACATGCACACGCATGCCTCCCATGTATATGTGGAGTCCACAGAAGCTGGACAAAATAATAGCAGCTGTTAATCAGGAAGGTGCACAGGCACTGAGAAGCAATCTGCCCTAAGATTAGTTTGGGTGATCTTGAGCAAGGTGGGTAACAGCCTGGATTCAATTTTCTCACCAGAGAAATGGAACAATGATAATCCCAATTTAGAGATAATTTGTTAAAACAAATCTGAAGGGAGCTGCTGCTTTATGAATGATTATTATGAGCATTACTCGAGTAGGGAAACATAAATGTCCGTGGTACAGAAAGGACAAAGAAAAAAGCATGGTAAGTATGGTGATTGGCTGACTTTTGAATTTTTATCTACTTTTTTGGCATGACATGAATTTTTCTAGTAAAATAGCTAATGCTTCTCTGTTTATGTGCCTCTCTCTGCATGTCTCTCTGTACCTCTCTCAATTGAGTGCTACATAAATTTTGAGCTATATTTTACATATAATTTCTTTTGAAACAATAGCATGTTCTAATTTGAGGCCATAGATAAAATAGTATGTAACCTTGATGAAAAGTCTTAAAGTACAGAAAATTTTTTTTTATTAAAAACTATGTCATTCAAACAATGTAATTTGGCCACAATTTCAGAAAAACATTCTAGTGTCAAAATATGTTCCAGAGATCTGCCTTTGGCAGCACACTCAATAGTGAACAGCCCATAGCCACCTGAACGACTCACTCCACGTGATCTTTTGCAGACAGTCTGGACATGCAGTTGATTACAGATACTCCTTAAGTGGTGCAGACTTCAGAATCAAGACCTGCTTTAAAATCTTGACTGATGAAGGTCTTGAAGGGATGAAGGTATCTTGTAGGGCCTAGGTGTAAAGTGAGGGGTGCTTTTGAACTTATTAGATTCTTATGTGCATTCAACCACTTTGCACAGTAACTCTTCAAAGTTCTTGGTGCATAAAGTGTCCCTGGTGACTTCCTTTCCCATAGTTTCAATGGAACTTAAACATGTATTAATATCTTTCAATAGCTATGTATTAACTAACAAATTTTCATCCTTTTTCAATGACCTACATCATTCTTAGTATTTTAGATATCTTCAAAATCTCATCTCTTTTTTTCCAGTTTCTATTCATGCTCAGCTTAGACATTTAGTATATACACCTCAAATTAAAGTTTAGAGCAAGATAAGATGGGAGATCTAAGCACTGAGTCTAGAGGAAGGAAATTAGGTGCAAAGTCAGGAGGCAGATCTGATTCTGGGGGAACCTGTTTTCAGACTCCAGGAGAGCCCGATCTCCCGCCTTATGTGAATGCTGGCCTGCTGGTGACCTCATTGCTACATTCTTATCAGGTATTCTATGAATCTTCTGGCTAAGAAAGTTTCCTCTGACTATTGAGCTTCTGACATGACTCTTTTTTGACCTCAAACTTTCTTGGTGATCTCTAATCCCAGCCCTCTATGTGCTGCCAAATCCGGCCCTTCACTGTATTGGTGGCCTTGGCTTTCCTGGCTCCAGCCTCTTTCCACATCTCCATCCACTGCCATCCACATTCCTACTGCTAACACATGGCTCCTCTTTGATCAAACTGTGAGGGCCTTGCATCTCAGGTCCATCTCCCCACAGTGACAACGCTGCCTTGAAAAGGTCAGGGTGGAAAGGAAATGACAGATGTGAACATCTGCAGAGTTAAGCGTCAGCGAGGTATATCCTCATCCCCTGAAAAATGTCAGTCTTGGAACTTTGGAGGAAAGAAACAATTTGTAGATCAAGATTCTTTTGGCTCTTGGAGAAGTTTTCCAAATTTCTTCTGGGAGGCCCCCATTTTGCGGCCAGTGGTAGGAAAACCTACACCTGGGAGGCCTGCTGGTCTTTTCCATTCCTTTCTTCCTCCTGAGCATTCCTGGGAGGTACAGGCAGTCCCTGCTCGTGGCCTGGCCCCAGGCTCTGTGGAAAGCAACTCAGCTATACTCAGACATTCCAGTTGCGACTCAAACCCAGTGGCACTTCATTAAGTCTTGGGCCATACCCTCTTCTCTGAGTGTTTGCTGGTTTGCTGTGGCAACCAAATGCCCTTTCTTTATGTTCCCCCCCTCCTTGCCTAACTGCAGTCAACTCCATCACCAACACCTCCATGGCCGACCTTCTCCAATCCTTTCTTAGTTGCCAAGGGACACAGAGGCTACATGGAGAAGACCAAAACATCTTTCTCTGTCTGGTACTCAAGAGTGAGAATGTTTGGAAGGTAGCAAGTCCAAAACGCAGTAAATGACCTTCCCAGTCAGGAGGTAACATGGCATACACAGGACCAATCAAAATAGATGTGTAAGAACGTTTCTATTCTGTAATTGTCTAGACAGCCAAGTAGATTGGTTGATCTGCCTGAGAATATGGTCACATTGGTAGGTAGGAAGGACAGGTATACTTTGACTCTTATTGTCAGTGTAGACCAAAATTCAATGAGATGTGAGGTAGAAGGATCAGGAGTTCTGTCCCTCTGAGTGCCCATAGAAGTCCGTCTCCAGGAGTTTTGGCAGTAGGCAGGCATACACTCAGTCATTGTTTCTACTTGGCAGTGGCTGACACTGTAATAATGACCTGAACAAAGCAGTGTTTCCGCAATTTTATTGTCTGCAACAATAGCATACATCTTACAAACCCAACACAAAGCAAAAACTCTGTTCAATCAAATGTTAATTTGGTATTTGCACCATTTTGAACTGTTACATAGGAGAAGTTACTTAACAGGGTCACAGAGAAGCACTGAAGAATGTCATGCTAAACAGTCTTGGAAAGGTCACTTAGGATTTCTGACTTTCTTCATCTATCAAATGTATATAGTAATAGTTATCCATCCCTAGTGTTGTTGGGAAAATTAGACAAGAGAAGCCATGGAAAAGCACCTACAACGTTTCTAACATACGAAAAGTGAGTAGTGAACATTAATTGCTTTCAAACATAACAGCATTTTTAGCAACTGAAGACAGCTCATAAAAAATAATAAAACATCTCTGAGAAAATCCTATGTCAAATACTCAACAGGATTTTGGGCACGTAATCAAAAGGATACATAATATGAACTTGGAGCATGTTTTCTTGTTATTCAGCCATGTGGAAATTAGCAATATTGGTGAAACATACGGTTCTATTTTAGTGTCCCAGCAACACTAAAGAGGGACACCTAGCAGCCTTACTGCACAAGCTTCAGGCATTATTTGAAGCGCTGTCAGCTTGAATCCTTAGGCTGTCTGCAGCAGTCGGCAAGCTATCCTGTCTTTCTTCAAACCCATCCTTTCGCTCTGCGCTGTAACGCTGCCATTCGTGCATTAGCACAATTGATTCATTCCCCCCGGGCAGTCTCTGGTTATGTTTGTCAACAGGGCGCACAGGAGAGACACTAGAATGAGGAAAAGGGGGTGAGACTGGTCCCTTCCTATGAGTTTCCGGCTGCCTTCAGCATCTTCCTCCCAAGAGCTCTCCCTCATGGCAGCAGCAGAATGGCCCAGTCTCCGTTACTTTTGTGCACCTGATGCATCAAGACAATTCCCCAGACAAGTCCCAGCACAGGCAAATACCCTCTCCTCAAGGGCATCTGACACACAGTAAACAAAATTCCTCCTTTGTCTCTTTATTCTACCTAAATGGTGGTGCAGTAATTGATAAAACTTCTATGATATCTCAGAGATACTTGCGTTTCTAATATTTTTGCTTTTTATTATCCTGTTATACCCATTAACTAATCCTCTATATTAAATTTTCTCTGCTTGAGTCTTGGCCAGAGCTTAACTGATACAGATAATAGAGAACAGAAATGGATGAATACTTTGAAATTCTACTATGCTTCATTAAAAACTAAAATAAAGCTATGATGACTTTGTTAAAATTTATTTTTCGAAAAATAAAAAAGACATGGCTGGGGAGATAGCTTGGCGGCCTAAGCACCTGCCTGGTAAGCACAAGGACCTGGGCTCAATCCCCACTACTGCATGCCATGTTGGCCTTGTGCAAAGCCAGCCACCGAAACCACACACCTGTAATCCTAGTACTGGAAAGGCTAAAACAGGAACATCACTAGGAGTGTGAGCTGCGTAGTGAGAACCTGCACAAAACCCTGTACCAAAATCAGTCAATAAATAAAAAGATAAAAAAAGAAGCAGAAAAAGAAAAAGAAAAGACAGTTAAGAAAAGTTAAGTGCCACACTGTGAAATTGGTCCTGTAACAATGGGGCTAGGTAACTTCAGAAATGAATTATTTATTCTCATTCTCTTTTTATTATTAAAGCACAGAGATAACAGGAGACTGGGGGAGAATGAACCGTTCTCGTGTGGTTGGGTTCAGGCTCCATTTTCTAAGATTTGAGTAGCATTTCCTAACTTAATAAAATACTATGTTAAGGAGGAGCAGGGCCTTGTAGGAGGATTAGAAGACTTCTTAGAGTAATGCTGGCCCAAGCGGGGTTATGGGGAGGGACACGGCAAAGAGAATTATAGGAGGTCATGGAAAGGCCAAGCCAAAGAGAGAGGCACAAAGATTCAGTGGTGGATATGATGGTGTCCAAGACCAGGACACCTGGCCTCAGTAAACTAGGGCCACATTGTACTGATGGAATTTTCTTATCAGGAGCAAGATGTGCACAACTCTCTACAGGTCTTTGTTCTGCCTAGAGCTGCAATTAATGGTGCTTTCCAAAGTATACCTGCTTCCGATCCTGATCTCCAGTTGGCCCACTCCTGAGTCAAATTTTCCTCATTGTAGCCCCATGCATTGATCAAAACTTGGCTGCAAAGTCATTTTGGGGATGAAAGCCCATAAACAAACCTCTTTAAGATACTTCCTTGGTTCACTTAGCTAGGAGCTTTATTTTTTTTATTTTTTTAAAATTTTTGTTTGTTTGCTTGTTTGTTTGTTTCTTTCCTTTATTTATTTTATGACTGGCTCAGCCTGCCCTCATGGTGGGGCTGGCGCAGCACGTGGTGCCGGGGATCGAACCACAGTCCCTACAGTTGCCTGAGCTTTCCTAAGCAGGCATTTAGACCACTGAACCATCTCTCCAGCCCCTGGCTGGGTGCTTTGAGTTTCTTCTTTACAATAAATTTTACTTTCTGCTTTCGCCCTATGATAAACACTTTTGCTCAGTCTTCTTTTGACTCTTTACCTTGTAATTCTTTCTGGGCTGAGAAAAGAACCAACCAGATGGATGGTAACTATTATCAATACCCAATGAATTTATATTCATTATTAGGTCATAAGTTATAAATAATTGATAATGTACATGGAGTCAATTTTTTTCTTTATTTTGATTCCTATAACATTTTATAGAAATAGTGTTCAATTCCTATTCTCTTCCTATAAGTCAAGGCAGTTTCATGTGTGACATGCATTCAACTATTCACTATTTCTCTAATTCTGCCTTTCATTGATCATGATTCTTGCCCTTCTTTCCATCCAGGTGCTGGTCCACTGTCAGAATTGTTTGCAAGCCCATTTTGTAGGCAGCCACCACCACTTGACTGAACAAATTTCCTGTCCCTGCAATCACTCTTAGAGTTCATGGGCATTCATTTATAATTGGAATCAAAATATCATCTTCTACATTATCACTAAGAACTTAAGGGGTTACAAAATTTCAATGTCAGACAATGCATAATTTCTGTATGATGTATATGTTAGCTAAAACTTAGCCAGGAAAAGACAACTCATTTTAGGTAACTTAGGAGGGAAAGTTTAAACTGATGCACTGATTTAAAAGTGAAAAAGGCATATAGGGACTGATACAAGACCCTAAGGGTCAGAGATCCAGCAACAGTGTCTGCTTTTTCAGGAACAGGGGACACATGTAAGAAACAGAAATCATCAAAGAGATGCTAGAGACACCGTTCTACCTCTTCCTGTCGTGCAATCTTCCATGAGTGTCTTAAATGGCCCAGTTAGTCTGTTGGAAAAAGAGCCTGGGAGGTGAACTTTACAAGTGCCTGCTTTATGTTGTGCAGACAGAACAAAGAAGGTCTAGAATGTTAGGGACTGGATCTGAGGACTAAGCACATGCCTTACTATATTATATTCATTGGTAATTAGGCATGCAAGGTATGTACGCCTAACCTTGTTTTCATCCACAGGCACTTAAGTCCAGGGATACCACAAGGGTATGGTTTGAGGTAGTTTCCTTCCTAAGTGGATAGGTTAGAGAACATTCTGACTCACAGGAAAACAGTAGCCTCCAGGTCAGTTGACATTTGGATCAGTGGGAACAAAGGAAGTTGCTCCTAGTTATTAGGCACAGAATTTGGATGAGGGTCTCCTATTGGGAAAAGTAGTAAGGATTCAATTACACTAATTTGTACCCTATGTGAGCAGGTCTACCATAGACTCTAACAAAAACCAGTTTTGGTGAAGGAACAGAATGTCAAAACCTGTCCATCTCTAAGGAAATCAATGTAATTGCAGCATATATTGCAAAATCCTGAAACAAAAGTTTTTTTTCTTCACATTGACAAGGATAAACATGAACAAAATCCTTGATTCTCATGTGTATCAAGAGAAGTGGATAATTCATTCTGTATAGTTAGGTTTCATTTGAAATCAAGCAACTAACTGGTTGATTCATTATGATATGTAATAAGAGGCAATGATGTGAAGAGGACTGGGAAAGGAGGTTACTGAATTCAGAGAGGGGCTGCATGCACCAAGCTACATCCTCCTGCAGGCCTTTCTTGCTCAAAGTTTTATCCAGGTATTGGAGAGAGATGTGAAGAAAACACAGAACAAGCACGCAAGAGCCATGAAGGCACCATATGGGACAAATTCAGCCATGCAGGGCTATACTCACGGTCCTGAGGCTCTGCACTATTGTCATGTAATGGGCAAAACCTTAAGCCCAGTGAATAAGAAGTGGCAACGTGCTCAGATTGGAAAGCCATCCGTGTGTGTTAGTTATAGTCTCGTTCCTGGGACAAAATCCTCCAGACCCACAATTTAAAGGAGGAGATGTTTGTTTTCCCTCCTGGTTTCAGCCCAAGGTCACCTCGCCCCAAGGCAGAGGCATCATAGCAGTCAGGAGGATGAGAGAGAAAGAGGGAGGGGGAGGGGAAAGGGGAGGGGAGAGAAGAGAGGGAGGGGATGAAAGAAGAACACCTGAACACCTTCTCCCAGGTCATACACTCCCCGGGACCCGCTGCCAGCAGGCCCCACCTACTAAGTGTATTCCGCTACTGATCTCATCAATGTGTGAACCACTGGTGAGCATAGAGCCCTCAAGATTCAGTCACCTTCAGTGACCACCATGTGCTTTTTCTCCTTTTCATAATGGCAGTGGTGGGTTGGCATAGAACCAACCATGTCCTCTCTTCTTGCTTAACAGAGGGTAACCAAGCATGGCTTTACCTAAAGCTTCGCTGGAATGAGGATTTTTTTCCTAGGCAACTGTATCTTAAAAGATTAACTTGTTAATGATGGAAGCAGTATAGTGCAAAGATGAGAGTCCAAAAAGCCTTTGGGGCTAGGGAGATAGCTCAGCTGTCTAAGCACCTGCCCTGCAAGCACAAGGACCCAAGTTCGATACCCGGTACCACGTGCTGTACCAGGATGACTATGTGTCCAAACTGTGTAGTGAGATCCTGTACCAAATAACTTAAATAAATAAACGAACACAATACTTTTTACGGAGAAGAAAAGAAAAAGCTTTGGTCAAAATTTCTGCCCTTTTTGTATTATTTATAGCTGTGAAATACCGTGTTCACCAGCTTAAGAGCTCTCACTTCAGGATTGCAAAGAAGATTAAGGAATGCTACACCCTTAACATGCACAATACAGTGCCTCAGCATGTATTATCCAAGGAATATGCACATTTGTGTCTGTGAGGCTCCAAAGGCAAAAGAACAGAAAAAGTGATTGGAAAGAAGCCTTCCCTTCCAGCGCTTCTTCCTTTTCCTCACTGCGCTTCTCCTGTCTCTTCATTTCTCTGACTTGGAATAATGTTTCTTCTCTTCTAAGGTTTCTAAAACTTTGACGTTTACCCTCTCTGAAGCATTGAGATGCATCATGTTACCCTTATTTTTTCTCTCCTCTGATGGATCCAAGCCTCACCCATGTAGTGAGAGAGACACTCTGCCCTCCTGCTCCTTGTCATGGTGGCTTCATGCTTGGAGAGGGCAGATGCTCCATCATTGGTTGCATGTGGTAGATTCTGTGGCCTTAATCAGATTTTACTTAGCAGATCCCATGCACAGTTTGAAAATGATCATTTTATTTTCCTGAATAATTCTGTGGCTCAAGAATTCAGGAGAGGCTTGGCAAAGCAATTATTTTTTTCCTCATGGCATTGATAGAAGCTACTCGGGTGTTATGCCATTGGTAGAGGGATTCGTTTTGAGGGCTGAAGTACTTGTATTTGCATTTCTGATGCCTTGACAAGGTTGCCTCTCCTTAAACCTGAATATTTAGAGGTGACTTCTCCATTCTCAAGGGCCAGCTTGGTGGCCTCAGAATTCCTGTGATGGCTCTGAGCTCCAAGAGCAAGAGTTCCCAAGGAGGCAAAGGCCATGAGGCCTCTTGTGACTCTGAGTCAGAAGTCGTGTAACACCACTTCCATCATCATCTGGGGGTCAAAACAATCACAAACATGATTCCATGTTTAAGAGCAGAGGCAGTGGAACAGTATTAGAGAGAGAACTATTTAGGAAAAGTCTGGCTTAAACATGCCATAGTCTTCATCCTCTTTGACCATTTCTGCTTGAGCAAGGACTAAGATTTTGATCAGTTTTTTCATAGAGGTCCATAAATCCATGGATTTAACATCTTATTATTGAAGAACTGAAAAGGAGTCACACAGTTTGGTGACAACCAAGATAACATCTAATGTTACACTGCACAGAGGAAGAAGGAGATGGAATGTCATGGGCTACTCCCTTGGAGCATTTCATAATACTCAACCTATCTCCACAGAGTCTACAGAATTCAAGATAGATAAGAATACGCCTAGGAGGGCCTTATGGAGCATTCATCTTAGAAATCCAAAGTTTACATTCTAGCAACTTCCATAGCATCTGGCATGTCTTTGTCTTAGTTAGCCTTGTTCTTGTGATGATAGGATCCATGTGCAACTCTACCCATAAAATGCCATGCTCTAATAGAAAATAGGCTTGTATTCTCCACATCATACATAGTGTCTGGAATACAACAGATATGTAATAAGTACATTTTATTGGAGAATGTTGTGGAGAAAATATGAGACCTACCACCATATAACAATAAGTTTATGATCAACTACAAAAAAATCTGACCCTTTTATAGGATGACATATTTTGGATACACAGTATAACATTTAAAATCTTCACAATTCCCCAGTAAACCCAGCCAGATCACTCAGATTATAAACACATAAGATACCATGAACACACACAACATTTACTAACAGTTTTGTTTATTATTTAGTTGATTACTTCATTTTTATAATCATACAATAATTCTCTCTTAAACAACACTGTTATACTTGAAGATGGTCACGTTATATTCCTCCTTCCTTCTACAGTGGTGAAGTGTTTCTCTTCACACTTAGTCTTCAACAGAACATCTGAATATCAAGAAGTTCAGCCAACTAAAGATAATGAACAGATCCAAATCCGTGGAAAATGATTGCACACTCATTAAAGGTCTACAACTATTACAATGGTTCAGGTACATTCAAGAGGAAAGAGCAGAGGTCTCAAAGGGACACTGGAGCAGAGCATGTGTTGGTGAATGGAAGTGATTCCCTTAAGACCTGTTTGGCAGTTTTAAAACTTGAGGTTTAATACTGGTTTAGTGTCATCACCCTTTTTAACCAGGATATCTTCCTCCAGGTAAGATTTGAGAAATGTTGGCAGAGTGTTACTGAAAGTGTCCTCCAAGAGCAAAAATAAACCCTCAGTCTGTTGTACAACTATCCTTAGACTAGCCCTACCCCATTCATGCTGGGCCTTCTTAACTTGAACATGGTCAGACCCAGTGATAGGATGCACGCAAGCAGTGAGG
Organism: Capromys pilorides; assembly: GCA_004027915.1. Lineage (NCBI taxonomy): Eukaryota > Metazoa > Chordata > Mammalia > Rodentia > Capromyidae > Capromys > Capromys pilorides. The sequence goes on from PVKN010002956.1 coordinate 30,886, forward strand.
GGAAAACAAAGGGATGTAGAAAAGGTAAGAAGGAGAAAGAGGAGCGAGGGAGCATGAAGAAGCCAGACAGAAAAGAGGAAGGTCACACAGAAGGCAGGGAAAAGCACAAGGGTAAAGTGAGTCAAAGGAGTAAGAAGGACTCAAGAGAGTCTGAAGCAATGCCAGGGTAAGATAGTGCATTAAAATAAAAACTAAGCTGAGGGGACAAAGGGGTGGCCCTTATCGTACTCCATGCCCCCTCCCTGGCCTATCAGCTCCCATCTCTCCACAGCTGGGGCAAGAAGTCAGTAGTGCCTCACCATCCTCCCACTCAAAGTCAAGACGTGGTTTTGGGCATAGACTTGGCTAAAACAATGGCAGGACAGTAGCAGCAAGGAGATGATGCTCCCAGCCCTGCTCCATTGGCCTACTGCCCCCTCTCCCCGGCAGGCATGGAAAGCTGGCCCTATGAGGCATGTTAACCAAGGCCCCAGAGGTGATCACAAGTCGGATCACCAAGTTTTTTGCTGGCCTTCATTCAAGATGTAGGGGACTCTCTGGGCAGGTATAGTAGAAAGAGCAAAATCAGTCTCTCAATCTTTCTCTGGGAAGCAGCAGAGAGGAAGAGGCAGCAAGACTGCTTTCAGCCGCATGCCAGACTTCATCCTCAGTCTGTGGTGGGTAAGGCCAAGTGCTGCCAAGCTGCTGATGCCAAGGGCACTACTGCTCCAAGTCTAAGGGCACAGCTTGGACCCTCCCTCCTCTACTACACTGGGCATTGGGGCATTTAGGCTCAGGTGGTTGGGAAGAGTAGAGCTGTCTGTGCAGGGCCCCTATGGAGCCCAGGGCTGTTCTGGCCACATACTAAAGCTGTGCTAAGAACAGTGCCAAGGACCACAGGGTGGCTCTGGAGTTCGGCAGGCCAAACTCATGCTGTAGTTCAAGGAGACAGAACAGGAAGGACTTGGGGAAGCTGAGCGCCTTCCCTGGCCCAGTTTCCTTATGACTGAAATATGGATAAGAATTGCACTTCGCTCAGGAAATTGTGAGAAGTCAGCAATACTGTATTAAAAGTGCTTCCAGCAGTTACTGGACACTCAGAAAACACTCCATAAACATTGTCATTATTCTATTTGGAAAATATCAATAAGGCCCAGTGACTGCCTTATCGGTCCTGCACCTCTTTCCTCATATTTATTATGTTTCCACAGGAGAAGCCCTGGCCAAAGCCAAGGTGGTTGATAGCAAGCAGAGGATAGCTAAGGCCACTGCTGGATGGCAGGGCCCTGGAAGGCTGTGGCTGTCTCTGGATGGCTGGACTTCCTGTGAAGTGGGTCACCAATTAGTGCCTGGGCAGTAGGCACAGTGGTAGCCTTGTCTTTCACTGCAGTCAGTTAGTGCTTATTTCCACAGTGGCCCTGCTGCTCTTAGCAATCAGATGGGTGGTAACAGAGGAGTGGAAACCACAGACTCCTCCTGCTTGAGATCATTAGAGAAATAATTTGCAAATATAAGGTTATAACAAGCAATTTAGCAAGTGTTGGAATGGGCAGAACTTTGTTTTTTTGTTATTTGCTTTTTTTTTTTTTTTTTTTTTAACATGAATGATAATTGTAATTCTTAGAAACACTGACATGATATATGGACTTTTGGCCCAGACCAAACATCAATTAAAACTTACTTATCTATAGTAAGAGGCACAGGGGCTACAAAAAATTCAAGACCTTGGATATTCAAAGGAGGCATATGGGTTTTTTTTAAAAAAAACAATAAACTTATTTCCCAGAATATGGGCTGCTAACTAGTTTCCCAGGTAAATTTATCTCAAGGTAGACTTGACTGATGGCACCTGGGTTCCCCTTAAAGATCTTTCTGGTCAGAGGAGAGGGCAGGGATCTGCTGGAGGGGGATTTGGTTCTCATTCTACCTGAATACAGGGAGGGACCTAAAACCCCAGGAGGCACACTGGGCCTGTAACGGAAGCTAGGTTCACTTCTGAGATGTGGAGCTAGGCAGAGGAAGGCCTAGGAGAAAGCCAGGAGGCCCTGACAGGTGTGTCTCCCTCAATTTTCTCAGTATCTTTCCCTGGAGCAGGACTTAGGATCCCAGAGTGAGATGTCTCCTAAGGAATGCCTGAAGTTGGGATGTGAGGAAGATTTAGGCTTCTGGCTTCATGTGTACCCAGGTGCAAAGGACCCAGAAATTCAGCGAGCACAGGTGTCACAACTTGGTAGACACTTCAAGGAATGCACAATAGACTCTTGAGTGTTCTGATGACCCTCTTGGGGCAAAAAATGCATGAAACAAATTAATATCAAAACAAATCCCAATGTAATCCTGTAAGGAACAATGGTGCTGCATGAAACTGCTGGATGGCAGGCGGACTGATCATGCAGATGGAGAACATCAGACGGAAGAAGGTCTGCAGGGAGCACGAGTCACAGCTCCTGCTGTTGATGTGGCTTATGGAGCGCTGATGCTGCATTAAAAAATGTTAAAAATCAACAAACCAACTTCTGTCTCCTGCTTTATTGGGGCAGCCCCTTGCTGGCCTCTTGGTGCTAGACATCTTTGCTGTTACCATAGTCGTTGTAGGGGATGCTCAGGGTCTGCTCCTCACATGTCTTCCTGAGGTCCCGGCTGAGCTCTGACCAGTCCAGCCCGTAAGGTTTGATCTCACTGTAGCGGCAACCCAAGTACTTGACAGCACTGCGTCGCAAGCTTATCTTGGGTTCCTGGAGGAGTCCGTTGCACCAACTGCTGAGATCTCCAAGCTGTGAAAGGATGAGTCCGGCTTTCCTAGGACCATACATAAAGAATACCTATATTAGCAAGAAGGGAGAGCGAGAAAGGACAGATAGCCACTGTGAGGATGAGAAGTAAAACTTGGAAAACTTCATTGCTTGGCTGACCTTTCTATCTCTGACACTAAACAACAGATGCTCCATAAATATCTGTCCAGGGAATGAATGAGGGAGTGAGTAAATGATGGTTATGCAAAGTAGGACAGGCATCCACAAGAAGCAGAGATAAAATGTAATAATGAAAAATACATAGCTCACAATTTTTTGTTTTGTTTTTGTCTTTTTGAGACAGAGTCTCGCTATGCAGTTCAGGCTAGCCTTGAGCTCACTTTTGTAGACCAGGCTGGTCTCGAACTCACACCAATCCTCCTGCCTTAGCCTCCCAAGTGCTGGGATCACAGGCATGTGCCACCACACCCAGCTCATAGCTCATATTTTAATAGGAATATAAACTTTTTATAACCACAGAATCAACAGTCATGAAAGACAAAGCAAATGCACTGTTCTGCATCCAGAAATTTGCCAGTAGGTGACTAGTAAGGTGCATGCTGGGTGCTTCTCCCTTCAAGACTTCCTCTGAGTTGATAGAATCAGGCCATACTTTATACTGCAGAGGCTCTCAGATGTGACCAATTAGCCCAGCAGTGAGCTAATTATACCATAATAAGGGGAGGCTGATAGTGTCCTCAGTTCACATGGACAAGGGGCAGTTCGGGGTGGAGCAGATGCCCAGTTGTGCAGATCACTTCCTTAGTCTCCAGATGGGTTCATGACCCCTCCCTTCATCTTCCTGGGAAAGTTAAGAGATCCTTTCCATAGCCATTAAGTCGCGATCAACAGAGACAGAAATGAGCACAGGAGAAGATGCCGGAGCACTGCATGTCTGTGGGGAGGGAAGGAGCCCCAAATTCCATTGAACTGGGAGGGATTGATTCTCCTGGGCCAAAAGGCCAGGGTGTGAGAGTCTGTAGCTTGCAGTCTGAATCCCCTTCTGCCTGGAGCCTCCTGTGGTGCGGAACACAAGAGCTACCTGGCATCTGATTTTCAGACCTCATTGGCTTTGACTCTGGGTATTTAGGGTAAGTAAAGAAAAATTTCCTCATTCTGTTGTTCTTTTCTTTACTTTTCAAAGACCTAAGTGACTAGATACCTAGAAAGGAAGCTTTACTTATTTGAACATGCTTGCTGGAGGCTGAAATTGCTGTTTGGCAAAACCAAAGAAGAAAATTCCTGTAATATTTTTAGTTCACTTTCTTCCTCTTCTTTCTTTCTTTTTTCTTTCTTTCTTTCTTTCTTTCTTTCTTTCTTTCTTTCTTTCTTTCTTTCTTTCTTTATTTCCTTCCTTCCTTCCTTCCTTCCTTCCTTCCTTCCTTCCTTCCTTCCTCCCTCCCTTCCTCCTTTCCTCCCTTCTTTCCCTTTTTCTTTTTGTGTACAGGGAAGCAAACTCAGAGCTTCGTGCATTCTAAGAAAGTGACCCACCACTGAGCCATACTCCCAGTCCTTGTCCCAGAGTTTTAGGCACTGAGATAGGGTTTTGCTAAGTTTCCCAGGCTGGCTTCAAACTTGCCATTCTCCTGCCTCCCTTTCCCAAGTAGCTGTGATCACAGGGGTGCACCACTATACCCAGCCTCTCTTCTAGTTCAAATAACAATTCCTTCCAGAAACCAGGAGCTTTCTATGCCCATTTGTAATGAGCTTTCAAAGAATAATAACTACACTCATTTCGTTCTTCCTCTCTATCCCAATAGTAAATACCACCAAACAGTGACTTCACTGCATTTCTTAAAGGGCATGCTGAAAGGAAGGCGGAGATGATGCTGGAGCAAAGGGGGAGCTCTAGCAGCGGAGGCAAGTGGCTCCAAGCAGTGTGAAGTCACTGAAAGGAAAACCACCTTCTTCTGACATCAGTGGTGGGTCAGAAAATCAAACAACACTCTGCCTGCCGACTAAACAGCATCTTGGTCAGATGGTCTGTGTTCCCTCTCAGCTTCTGCAGTTTGGCCGAGCAGGTTTTCCGCAGGTCATCACCAGCCAAGACCATGGTGGCACTTTCTCTTACGCCAGGCTACTGTATGCCATTCACAGTATGCCACTCTCTGCCATCAAATGTTCAGGAGGCATAGGGAGGGTGAGAGAAGGAAGAGTGAAGGAAGCACAAGCAGCTTCTTTAAGAAGTGGATAAAGAAACGCATCCTGGCCACCCAGTCCAAAGAGTGAATTCAATTAGCCCCTGGAGTCTCTGTTGCTGCCTTCCCTGCCTGCTTTTCCTTCTTAAAATTGTAATTAGTTTGGGTCTGATCTTGACCATCTCAGAGCCCGGGGCCTTCTCACTCAGTGACAGTGCAAGCCATGTTGTTCTCAAAGTATCTGCAGCCTCAACTCCATCTGCAGGCCCTGAAGACTTTTAATGGATGGGACCCACAGAGCCGAGGGAATCCTCCCTGCTCTGCTTGCTCTCCAGCAGAACTACGCATGTGCCCATAGTCCTGTTATTATTATTATTCATTCCCCTACCTAACCCCAAAGTAGGTTGCTGCCGCTGAAGGTGGGAAGCTTTCTTTGCCTGTGGTTCTCCCTAAGATCCATGATGGTAATAAGCTAAACTGTATTTTCCATGGGCTAATGAAACTGCACAATGTTTTCTAATACATATCTGTGAAAGGCCAGGATTACACATGAAAGAGCCCCCTGGGAGGAGGGACTACGGTCAGCAGCCGAATTCACTTTAGGGGGAGATCCACATTTCTTCCCCTACTGCTCACTTTCTTCATTAACCAATTTTCTTTCTAAGTCTTGAGTCACAAAAGAGAAATTTTAAAGTCTCCAAATGCCCTTAGAAATCAAGATGAAAATGTGGTGTTAGTGCTATTCAAATTATGGCATTTATGCTCCCAACAAAGAACTATATATGCACACTCAATAAATGTCAGAAGAAAAGAGAAAAAAAAGAGGAAAGAGGGGAACAGGGATCAAAGAGAAGGGAGCAGGGGGAGGACAATGAGCTGTAGAGGATTGTGGCACTGGGCATTAGCAATAGTATCAAAAGCAGAAGTAAGGAAAGGAACATAGAGGGTATTTCTCCATATGTGTCTCCTTCCCCACCCAGGCTTTATTTTTTACCAAACCTAAAGCAAAACATTAAATATCCCTCCCATATTTCTTGTTAGTCCATAGCAATGGCCTTTTTTGCCCAAGGGCCACAATGTCTTACAGACATTAGGAGCCAATTTATAGACTGTAGAAAGATCTTGACTGACCTTAAGCATGAAACCATTTCATTTTAGTAAGAATTTCCTAAATTTCCTCCTTCTTTTAAAAGTAAGAAAATATAGGTCGAAATGGCCCAAACAATGGTCTTCTAGGAAAATCTATAATGAATGGGTCACAATGGGCTCCACAAGTCAAATGCATAAAACGACTTTGGGGAGTTACTTTAGCTCAGCCCTGTTGACAGGAGAGCTAGAATTTTTCTTTTTTAAGTAGGGGATTCCACAAGTAATTTTTCTCGCTTTCCCTTCATTTCTCTTTCTCTACTATCTCTTCACTTCTATTCTCTCTTTCCCTTCCTGCCATTTTAATTTCCTTTATTTCTCTTTTTCTTGATTTCACAGGTTTTGCTCTACTTTTATTTTTTCTTCACAAGTTTCTAAGTAATTTGAAGACAACTTCATTTCCCCTATGCCTTTGACATCGTGTTTATCTATACTTTTTAACATTTCCAGACTAGCGTGTTTCCTATAGGCAGCAATATACCATCACGATATATACAGCAAAAGAAAGATGATCACTTTACACATCCTCGTCATCCCTTGTCTCCACAGACATCTCTCTGTGCCTTGCAGTCAGAGTCCTGGAGGTATCGAGTGTTAACTGTGGCAGCTTACCCGAGCCCCGGGTAAGCATCATACCACTCCAACTTGGGCCAACAGAGAAATCAAAGACAGTCTTCAGCTAATTTCATGTTGCTTTTCAAAAGAATGTGGAATTTAGGTCTGTGTAGCGCAAATAGCACACACAATGCTCATGTGCAACAAATACTAGGGGATATAACCTCTTCAATAACATTTCTGATTTCCTTTCACAGCCTTGAGTTTTAAGAATTTAGAATTTTGTGTCAACAGAATAAAGGGGGAGGAGATAAGGCAGATCAGGAGCAAAGATATTTTCAGGGTTCTGGAAATGCATGCATGACTTGACTGCTTAAAGAGGACTTATCCATAACAAATGTGCATCTAAAAGCAGAGGACTTAGTTCTCTAAGGACCCAGGCCCACCCAGGACATTCGTGCACCTTCCTGGAAGCAGTCACACAGTGCAAGAGATTGGAGTCTTCAAAGGAGCCAACTTCATTACCTGGGGCCTAGTTCATCCTCACACCGCCAGGTGAATTCTCCAAAGCTCTCATAGTGCTGGTTGTAGTGGTACAGGACTCGGTGCAAGGTGGGGGAACCCAGATCCAGGAGGGTGTTGTAGGCAGTCTGTTGTTCTTTTCCACTGGTGTAGCCATTGAAAAGATTGTAGATTTTGTCTGCTATTTCTGAAGAGGGAAAAAAGGGCAGATGTAATCACCATTCTCATGAGTGGTTTTGAAAAATTAGGTGATTTCAATGCTGTGCAACCATTCTAGAGCATATGTGATGATTAGGTTAGAGTTTCCACTTGATCAGATTTGGAGTCACCTTGGAGATTGATGGAGTGCACACTTATAGGTGTATCTGCATGGGTCACCAAGGGGTGGCCTTGTGGTGTCCATCTGGTCCCCACCCTTTCCTCCCTGTCCCTCTTCTGCTCTGCTGCCTGGATGTGATGAACTAAGCAGCTTTGCTCCACTGCAACCATATAGATGTTCGTGTCTTGGACATAGCTGACTGAGGACTGGAACACTGAGACAAACAACTGCACATCTCCTCCTTGAAGTTGTAGGAAAGCTGATCGATTCCCTGATGGACACTACTTACCCAAACTTAGATGGTAAAACCTGCCACAGAACAACGATGTGTGAGAGCTATCTGGTGTAGCCTGCTCCCCCCAAGGACATGAAATCTCTGTGACTTCACAAACAACCCAAGGCTAGTGAGGTACAAAAAATGATGTCATCAAGAGCCATGGTCAACATGAGATCTATGAGGCTGCTGGGGGCATAGTACAGCATGCTGTTTTATAGTAAACTTTTTACAAGGAGAAGTACTCTCCAACATGACTCCAAAAGACTAGAACAGTAAGTGTGCAAGCCAATGACATACTCATTTGTGACCATGAGCAGGTATTATGTTCAGCACAGCATGTCCTGCACTTTTATAGGAATGGCCATGAGGTAGGTTTGTTTACATCAGCATTCCCACAAACACAAGAATGTAATCCACTGTGACATTATGACAGCCGCAGTATCACTATACAACTGTAATTTTTCAGTTTCGTCATAATCTTATGGGGTCACTGCCATGTATGTGATCCACTGGTAAGAATATGTTTCTACTCCATGACTGTAAATGAGATTTCATATATATGATGCCTCAGTCTACACCACATGTCCATGGCACCTTTCTATGTCTATATATATGGAAATGCATGTATGAGGTGTCATCAAAAGACATGGTGCTAGCTTAATTTCTTTCTTTTCATTTATATATTTGTTACAGGATCTCACTACACAGCTTGGACTTGTAGTGATGGTAATCTTCCTGCTTTCAGTCTCCCCAGGGCTGAGATTATAGGCCTGTGCCACATGCCCAGACTTGTTTGCCAGCTCAGTGCACCTCCTGGGCAGAGCCAGCATGGCACGTGGCACCAGGGATCAAACACTGGTCCCTGTGCTTGCCAACGCAGGCACTGAATATGCTGAGCTATCTTGCTGGCCCAAATGTTTGAATTTTTAAATCTAAATTTAAAAAAATTACAGTAAAAGACATTGTCATTTATGCCCATCAAAATACTCCACTCTCTTCAGACCTATTTATTCCATTGTTCTTACCACTTTCTGAAGCAATTCTGGAAGTTGTTTTTCATGAGTATCTTCACAAAAAATCAACATGTTTGTCTTTTACTGTAATTCATTTTTACTTTAATAATTACCCATACTTTCTAATCTTGCTATGTATGTGTGTATGTTACCACTTTA
>PVKN010002957.1:0-28815 GCA_004027915.1 Capromys pilorides
TTCTGGAAAAATTCCCAGTAGGGAGATGGCTGGATTGAATGGGATTTCCAGCTCTAGTTTTTTAAGGAGTCTCCACACTGCTTTCCATAATGGTTGCACCAGTCTGCATTCCCACCAGCAGTGGAGAAGGGTTCCTTTTTCCCCACAGCCTCTCCAGCACTTGTTGTTGGTTGATTTCTTTGTGATAGCCATTCTTTCCAGGGTGAGATGATATCTAAGTGTCGTTTTAATTTGCATTTCACAGATGACATTTGCCCAACTTTTAGAAGTGACCACGCTCCTTGTAGCTGTGAAGGCGGTGTAGAAAAATGTCCACAACAAAGTGTTTGTAGAGCAGTATTAATACAATGCAGATGGGAGAACCCTTCCAGCTTTGCTTTCTAAAATTGTGTTTTATTTAAATAATTACACACTGAACATTTACTTATACAACATATTACATTATATGCGCGTGGCTTATTTATCTGTGCTATGAGGGAGCAAACCGTGTGCCTTACACTCGTAGCTCTCCATTTGCACATCCCAGGCCTGCATGTTCACTTCTAAAAACAAGTTATTCTACAACATGCAGAATGACAGCAACTATGGGTAACCGGACCCGTCCTCTGGATCTGGTCCTTGCTAGACAGGAGGCTGTGTGAGCGTGCTAATTTGGTACCAGAAGATGTCTGTAGACTCATATTGTGAGTTTGTTAGTGTTTAGTGTTTGTCTTGTGAAAGGAAAGACCTCTGGAAAGACTTAGAAAACTGTGGAGGTTTTGGGAGGGGGTTGTTGTTTTTTTGTTCTTTCTTTTTTGATGTTTTGGTACTGGGAATTGAACTCAGAACCTTGCACTTGCCAGGCTGGCACTTGTACTACTGAGCTGCATCCCCGGACCGTCCGTCCATCCATTCTTTCAAGTGCTTATTCTACTGAGCTATCTCCCCACCCCACCCCCACATTTAAAAGACTTAGAAGTGAAGGAGCAGTCACCGTCTTATCTGGTTTGTTTTGTTTTGTGGAACTGGGGATTGAACTCGGATCCTTGCATTTGCCAGGAAAGCACTTACCCTATTGAGCTGTCTCCCCCGCCCTCCTATCTGTTGACCTCATATGTCACTGAGCTGCTAGGATGGCTCTTTCTTGTCCACCTACAAAGACTTCAGCCAAAACCTCTTTGTTACCAAGTCATCAAACGTAGCTACCTAGACTTCTTTTAATTGTAGAACACATAACAATATTTTGATTTAAAGTAAATAGATTAGCTATGTTACTGTCAGTTAATGTCAAAAATAGAACTACTTACATTCAGGTACCATGTAAAGATCAAAGATTTAAGTCTAGAATATTCTCCTTAAATCTATCAGATTTAGATATAAGAAAGGATTACCAAAGGTATTGAAAATACAAAACATGGAAGTTGTTTGGTTCTTAGTCATGAAAATTGTATTTTTCCTCTTTTGGGGTGGTCTTTTCTTTTCTTTTTTTTTTTTTTAAGAACTTTCAATTGGACTCAGGACCTCCAGCTTTCCAGGCAGGCGCTGTGCTTTACTACTCAGGGCACGGGCTTCTACTGAAGTTGGTAACGTTGCCCCGCTGCCAGCCTGTCAGAACTGGTGTCTGACGAAGTCACGGTGCCCGAGGCAGGTGTCACCACGCTTCGCTCCCTGTGTCCCTGTCTCAGGATCGTCCTCCAGGCACGATCAGAAGCTCAGATCACACCCTCATTGGTTTCATCCTCCTCAACCCAAGAAGAGCCAAGCTCAGAGGGATTCTTTGAAGAGTTGCAGGCGCTTGTGGTTGCCTCATGGGGCCAAAGGCTTGGCTGCTGCTGCCTTGGGGAGGCGGCTGGGGGGGAGGCCTAACCTGATGGCACCGTTGGGGTGACGAAGCAGCAGCAGGCGAGAGCTGAAGGGAGTGGGCCACGGTGAGGCTGTGCCTGCTTCTGCTCCCCTCCGCCTTGGCTCTTATCCTCTTCTCTGCTTCTGGGGTGCCAGGCGGGGAGCAGCTTTGCTCTGCCACACTGCTTGCACCATGGCCTTCTTCCCCAGACCCTGCTGACCTGAAGCTCTGGAACCAAGAGCCAGAGCAAACTATTCTGCCTTTAAGTTGTGCGTCTTTTCCCAGCGGCAGGAGAGCTGACTGAGACACAAACCCACACCGTTTGGAAACTATAAAAGCAAAAACAAACCGTGAAATGACAGTGTGCTAGTCAGCTCCCCATGACCGTGACAAAATACCTGAGGTAATCAGCTTACAAGAAGAAAAAGCTTATTTGTGCTCATGGTTTCAGAGGTCATAGTCCATAGTCTCTGGGCCCTGAGGCTGTGGTGGCACTGTGCCTCATGCGTGGCCATGACAGTGGGGAGGGCTGCCCACCACCTAGAAGCCAAGGAACAAAGAGAAAGAGGAGTGGCCAGGGTTCCTAGAAGGCCTAACTCCAAGTTGGGCTCACTTGTACCCTTCTGCAGTGCCATTGCCTAGGAGCTTTAACACATGAGCCTTTGGGTGACATTTCAGATACAAATTACTACCAGAAGTGGAGTATTTTACTGCATAAGGTAACTCAGTCTTCATGGTTAGAGACCAAAGTGTTGTGGTTCTTTAAGCATCCTGCCCCAAAGAAATATAATATTTGCCAATCATGCATGATAAAAGCCAAATATTTTGTTTAATTTTTAATGTAATTCAACATAATCACTTAAAAGTCCAACATCTTGGCATCCGTCTGCCCTCACGGTGCCTCTTGATTTTAAAAACAAAGTGTTGGGGGCCTGTGAGATAGCTCAGCGGGCCAAAGCACCTGCTTCAGCAAGCTTAGGCAAGCACAGGAACTGGGGTGTGATCCCCAGCACCACAGGCTGTGCCAGCCCTGCCCCCAGGAAGGGCTGCGCCAGTCTCAGAGTCCAGGCCTAGTGGTGCATGCCTGTAGTCCCAACTCTGGAGAGGCTGAAAACAGAAGAATCCCCACGAGTCTGAGCTGTGTAGTAAGACCCTATACCAAGTACATTACATAGTAATAGTAATAATAATAATAATAATAATAGAAGTGTTGTCACCTTGACACTCCAAGCGCCTCATGTGCAGTCCTGCCGACGGGCTCATCCTGGTGCGCCCCATGAGGGGTAGAAAGCCCCCTGCCCAGCCCCACTTTTCCCTCCTGAACTGAGTGGCTTCAGGACCCTCCCTGCTCCTCTTGGTGGTCAGATCCTATGGAGGGGATGTTACTGTCCCCAAGTTGACCCAGGGACCTTGTGCTCCTGGTCGCTGTTCCTTCTGAGTCCTGCTGTGTCCCCTTGATGCTGCCAGCTACCTCCTCTCCCCATCTCATAACTCAGCTCTTCATTTTGTAAAATACACTTGTTTTGTATTTTTTCAAGTTATATGAATCTTAAGAAATAGACCTGACATAAAGTTAATCATCTTAACCAGTTTTCGGGGCACAGGTAATGGCGCTCTGCCGTGTGTGGCATTGGATGGCCAGCACAGTCCTCCCTCTTCAAGTCTTTTTTTCTCATAAAACTGGAACTCTGATCCCCATTTCCCTCCTCCAGACCCGGACAGTCCCTGTTCTCCTTTCTGTGGGACTCCACATAATGCAGCCACGCAGTGCCTGCCCTGTCCCTGACTAGTGTGTCCTTGCGTTGCATCCGCATTGGTGTCAGAATGCTCTTCCTCTAAGGGTGGATGCTGTTCCCTGTGTGCAGGTGCGCCGGTGTGCAGAGCCGGCCCTGGAGCTGCCCTGCCTTCTCACTGCTGTGAATGATGTACACACGGCAGAGGAATTGCTGGATCGTGGGGCAGTTCTGTTATTAAAACTATGTTTGAGGAACCATTAGACTATTTTCTGTGGATACTGCACCAGTTACAATTCAAGCAACAGCACAGTGATTCTTAATTTCGCCACATTCTCACCAAAACTTACTTGTTTTAATGTCTGTCTGTCTGTGTGGTCTGTCTGTCTGTGGGACTAGGAATTGAACCCATAGCCTTCACACTGAGCCACATATCCACCCCACGCCCCTTCCTGAGAGAAGCTCTCGCCAAGTTCCCCAGGCCAGTCTTGAGCTTGTGCTGCTCCTGCCTCAGCCTTGCAGGTGGCAGCAGCTTCTGTTTTTCAATGGCGTCTGCCCCCGTAGATACAAGCAGGTGGCTTGGGGATGTCCTCTGTCGTCACCTTGAGTGCTCCACAGAAACAAATTTCTCCTGTATGTTTCAGCTGGTAGAGATCACGTGAGTGTGCGAAGATGAGGAAAACATTTTCACGCCAATTTTTATAGGACCACAGAGTTATAGGAAGACCGGAGACCGCTGGAGAGGGCCCCCCACTGATGGGGATTCCCCCGAGCCGGCGCCTCTACTGCACCTTCTCCCCTGACTTTAATCTGAACTTTAGTTTTGTGACTTTAACCAGTGCGTACTCACCCGTGTCATTCTCTCCTCAGGAAGTCTATCCCTCGCTGCCGAAGAATTAACAGGATGCTCTCCAGCGAGTCCCTGCGCCCTCCAGCCTTCAGCCGCTCCGACTCCCAAGCCTCCGTAGACAGCGCGTCCATGGAGGACTTCTGGCGGGAAATAGAGAGTATCCACGCGAGCAGCGTCGGGGCGCAGGGAGAGCAGCAGCCCGTGGAGGCCAGGCCGCCGGACGGTGAGGCTGGGCTCTCGCCCCGGGGTCCTGTCCCTCTCTGGGTGAATCAGCAGCATCTGGCCGATGACCTGCACCGACTGACTGTCTGCAGGGGGTTAGCCAAGGTGTCGGGGCTGTGGGGAGCTGGGGTCCAGCCAGGTCCTCCCTCTACCATGTCTCAGGCGTGCTGTGCTTGTTGACTGACCCGGTCACTGTCCTCAGACTAAACTGTCTCTCCTGGTGGCTTTTACATCAGCATATTTGCCTATTAATTACCAGAGAGCGGGGAGTGAGACAGACAACTTGTCAGCAGACTTTTCTTGGGAAAAATGACTCTGAAACTTCCACTTAGGTTAATATATTAATAATGTCTGGGATTCCCCAAAGTAAAATTTATGTTAAAATTCTATTTTTTTGTGAAACTAAACAAGATAGGTGGAGACAAAAACAAGGAAGCAAACCGAAACAGGATGATGTTTGTCTTTAGTTCTCCAAGAGAACAAATTTATTTGCCACCTGGGACCAAAAGCGTAGGCCGCCTGCGCCAAGCCCTTAAACTGTCACCGATGAGCAGACAGGGTGCCCAAGAATGGTGGACGCTAGAACAGTGACATCCCTAAGAATGCTTCCTTTAGAAAGCAGCCTCAAGACAGTTTCCAGGGTAAACTGGAACATTAAAAATCTGTCTTATTTTTGATTCCATGTTCTACAAATCTGGCTTTCTCATCACTAAGACAGGGTCATTTGGCAGTGACACAGCCCGCGGTGGGACACCTGTGGAGAGTGGCCACTCGGAGGAACCGTCTTCCCCCTGTGAGGTGGCTCGCTGCTGTCCTTACCATGGCCCAGGCTGAGGGCTTTCTTGCTCAGCTGGGTTAGAAATCACTGAAACAGGGAAAAATGCAACTCACTGGTGTCGGGGGCTCTGAGTCCAGCATGCAGGGGCTCCTGCCTCTCCGTGTGGCAGCCCTCCTGCGTCCTCTCAGCTCTACGTCGCCCCTCTGTCCTTGGCTGCTAGTCCCCTCACTGTCACAAGCCGTGGCTGCTGGCTGCTCTGGGTGCCAGACGCCTTAGGTGCTTCCAGCTCTTAGTCCACGCGGCTCAGCTGCAGCGCTGGAGAGCGGCATCGTGAAGAGCCCTGAAGCCGGACAACAGAAGCTTTCCTAGGGTGCAGCAAGCAGCGCCTGGCTTGGTCTTACCAGGGTGACAGGAGGGGCAAAGCCAGCAGGAGGACACACACACACACACACACGCAGTCTGCTGCTGGTCTCGTCGGCATTCTCTGCTGGGTGGGCAAAGAGGGGCGTCTGCAGTGGCTGGGGTGGGGGACTGCATCACCAGCACAGAGGGACCTGGAACAACCCGTGACTGCAGCCTGCCACGGCCGCTGTGTTCCAGGTGGCTATGGGGCATCTGCTGGAGTCCCAGCCAGCCACAAGGCACTGAGGGCAGACACAGCTGTCAGTGCTGGACGATGCGAAAAGCCACCTCCTAGGAAGCACCAGTCCCACCGCCACTTCCGTCTTTGTATTTTGCCTTTTCAGTTCAAAAAAGGCACAGAGCCATCGAGGGAGCCCGGGATCCGACCTCCCTTTTCCATCCCAGCTAGTGGATCTCATAAAGCCAGGGGTTCAGCCTGATGACCCCAAGTCTACTCCAGTGACAGAGCAGTTTTGTTGACATTTCTTTCCTTCTGGTGTAACATCAAGCTTCACCCTCCCCTATGTGATTTCTCATTTGCTCAGGACTAGAATACACAGAAGACGTTTTTAGAGTTGCCAAGCTAAACTATGAAGTGCAGACTTACTAAATAGACTTGAATGTTGATTTACAGGTATCTGTCCTTGAACTATTTGTACAGAATGTTAACATGCACCTCAATGAATTTGGTGGGTCCATGCCTTCATATAACTTTACGTTGCTCAAGATATTAATCATATTTCTACTTGAAATAGGCACTGTTTTAATCCAGAAAGCCGCCTCATACTTTATCCCAGCATCCCCCTTCCAGGGACCCACCAGCCCACCAGAGGCGAGCGTTGGTGGTGCAGGCAGGGTTGCCTTATCAGCTGGTCTGGTGCTTGCTGGCCTCCTGAGCGCAGCGTTTTGGGTTTGGCCATGTGGCAGTACGTCATGCCTTTGTGATACATAGTTACTGGGCTGCCTCAGTGAAGCACCCGAGGGCACGGTGCTCACAGCTCCAGCAGGTTATGCGCTTGGTTCTGGAAATCCTGGGTCAAAAGCGCTGTGTCCACTCCGCAGGTGGCAGTGGAGAATGGGGTCCAGGGTCTGCTCTGGGCTTCTGGGACCCGTGCCGAGCCTCACTTTATTGGCAGCTCATGATGCCTTCTCTACGTCCTCTGTCCAGTGCACGGGCCAAGGTTTGTGTCTGTGTCCTGTTTCCTGTCTTAAAAGATCCCTGTTATGTTGGGTGACAGGCTCCGTCTACTCCTGTGTGATGTTGCCACGGGTTTTTTTTTTTTTTTTTTTTTCCATTTTTCATTTTGGCACAGGGCCTGGGATTCATCCTGGGGTCCCACACACACTAGGCAAGAAGTGTATTATGAGTCCCACCTCCAGCTCTCTATTTAGAGTGTGTGTGCACGTGCGCGTGCGTGTGTACATGCGCACGTGCACACTGTGACATCTTTATGTGTTTATTTAACTTACATTAGACTTACATGTGTAATGTAAATGCAAATCTACCCAAGTTACTTTCCTCTCTTCCCCCCTGCTGTCGATTCTTCTCCGGCATTTTCCAGTACCGACCGTATATATTTTTGTCCAGGGTTTGCCACAGCTGTGCTTAGGACAGTTATTTCAATATAAGCTGCCCCACCTTTCATACCAAGTTTATTGACTTATTTGCTAAGCAGACATATATGAAATGTTAGCTAAACTTATTTTTAAAAGTTGGCAGTTTGGGGCTGGCCAGATGGTTTAATGGTTTAAAGTGCCTGCTTAGGAAAGCTTAGGCAACTGCAGGGACCGGAATTCGATCCCAGGCACCACATGCTGCACCAGCCCCACCCTCAGGGCAGGCTAAACCAGCCATAAAAAAAATTAAATAAAATAAAAACTTAAAAAAAAAAATTGGTATTTTGTTGTCAGCATTTAGCAGCTTACTAGAACAATTCCCATACTAATCGTGTTCTTCAGTGGGAACTTAATTACCTGCTTAGTGAATTAATTCCACAAGTTTGTCTCCTAGAAGAGACAAAAGTGAGTGGAATGATAAAAGCAGATCTGATGTGGAGGAAATTTCCTGAACGTCGAAGAAAAGACGGCCTTAGCCAAGGTGGATGAGTTCAGGAAAAAGACGCCACCAAGGCCACGCTGTCAGGGCGGAGGCCCTGGCCTGAGTGGGCAGGTGGAATGGGAGAGTGGCGGCCCAAAGACCTTCTAGCACACCAGTGAGCCCCGGAGGGCGTGTCCCAAGGTAGGCAGCCCTGCGTCCTGTAGACCAGGTTGAAGAAAGGAAAAGACATATTTTTACTGGTGTTGGAAAGTACAGATCTAGTTTCCTGTGAAAAACAGGTTGGGAGGGGACAAGAACAGCTGTTGGGAGCCAGTTGTCCCCCCGCCTCCCACACCAGATGATTTAGCCCTGAGCAAGGCCCTGGAGAGGCGGTGGAGGGAAGCGGCCGGGTCTGAGCTACACACAGGGAGTGCGCAGTGCAGGAAGGTCCTGGAGCTGGCTGGGGTTGCTGCGCAGGAGGAGGACGGGTCAGGCCGCCTCCTCGGTTACGCGCTTGCCGCATTAGTTGAGCAGAGGTTTTGTTGGTTGAAGCTCAGAGCAGCGGGAGACACTCGAGTCCGGGAGCCAAGCGCATGAGCTCAGGGCTGAGTGTGTTGAGTGGGACGGGACTCAGAAAGCCCTGTGGGCGCTGAGCAGGCGAGGGGCGCACAGAGCAGAGCTTCGAAGGAGCTCTGTGTGTCCCACGACCCACCTGGCCCCGGCCACTTGGCCCTGGCGTCACCGCAGGCACAGCTGCGCATGCAGGAGGCGGGCAGGTGCGCGCCCCCCGGAGTCCGAGCTGGGAAAACGTGTTGTCCAGGGGTGCAGCGGAGGCGGCCCTAGCGCAGAACACAAGGAGCCAAGCAGTCCCTCCCGCGCTCTCCTGATCCTTACAGAGATGCAGAGAGAAAACTCCAGTTCTCCAAAGTTAATGCGAACTTGTGTTTATAAACGTTGTCTTCAGAAATGAAAATCTTACCTAAGGCTTAAGCAAAGGCAGACTTCCAAGTCATGTCATAAATTCCCTTTCATTTTCTGTCCAGGGAGAGCCTGCAAAGCAAACAAATAATAAAAACAAGATAATAAATAAAATATTTGCCTAGCTGAAGAACTGGGCCTGCAAAGCACACAACCAGGCTTTGTTTGTAGGCCTCGAATGCTGTGACGTAGGCAGCCCGGAGTCCTGGGCCAGAGCGTAACCTGTGTTTACCTATCACCTAATCTCCTCTTCAGACAGCCTGCATCCAGCAGAGCCTGTTTAGCCTGTGCCGAGACACGCAGGCCCAGGGCTCTGCTCTTCTTGGGTGCTGCTGTCTGAGTTCCTTTCCTTTCTACCCCCAGATTGCATAGAGATTAATTCCCATGGATGAATCTTAGGTATTTCAGCTGCCTTTTGCAAAATAGGAAGATTATCCCAGGTCCAGAAAAAAAGACATCTATTCAATACTTAATTTTCTTACACGTTCTTTGCTATCTTTATAAATAACGTTGCTTTAAAGGAAAACCTCCCAGGCTGGGCAGATAGTTCAACCAGCAGTCTAAGTACCTACCTGGCAAGCACAAGGTCCCAAGTTTGGTCCCCCGTACCACATGCCGTGCCAGCCCTGGGTTCCAGGTGCACTGTGCCTTCCCAGAGACAGTATGTGGTGCCAACATGCCTGTAATCCCAGCACTGGGGAGGCTGAGGCAGGACTACATAACAAGACCCTGTATGAAAAGAACAAAAATAAAAATTTCAAACAAAAAAGATAAAAGAAAACCTCCCAACGCCCTACAGTTGGGTTACAGTGTCCCTGTTATGTGTCCCTCTCCTTTGTGTTATGGTCTCGCTCAGGTTGGCTGCTGTGCAAGTTCACTATGTGCCCCTGGCAGGAGACCTCATACCCTGGTAGGTGGCCCCAGACCGACTTTGTGACCTTCAGGCGGGAAACTTGTTTATACCGGCAGTGCCCCGTGGCTCTTGTCTGAGCTGTGTCAAGTTTGTTCCTGACCTAGGAAAGTTGAGTTTGCATGCATTGGGGAGTCGCAGTAGTAGCAGACCCAGGAAGGGAAGAGGGGGTGAGGCTGCTGCTCACAGGCCCAGAGAGAAGAGGAGCTGCTGCCCAGGGCCGGGCGCTCCCGCAGAGGGCTGGATCCTGCCCTGGTACCCAGAGTGTCACCCCGGGCGTTTCTGTTGGGCATGGTAAGAAGACGGAGGCTCCCGCTCCCTGCCAGGGTGGCAACTGAGAGGTGTTGCTGTACTTGTCTCTGGCACAGTCCCCGCAAATGTGGTTAGTGGCCCCAGCCGGCAGCTGGCTGCCCATGGGCAGGAGCACCAGGATGGAAGGGTACAGGCCAAGACCTGAGGGGGGCACTGTGGGATGGAAGAGGTGGGGCCCTGAGTGCTGGGTGCAGGGCTGCAGAGCCAGCTCCCAGCCTGGCAAGATTCCCCCTGGGGTGTAAAGGGATGTCCAGGCGCCAGAAGCATGGACACTCGCTGTGCCCGTTTTTCTCAGGGGACACTGAGGCCTGCAGCTGTTTTCACCTGTGCAGCAGTGACTCGGGTGGTAAATGGTAGCAGCTGGGATGAGAGCCTGCCCTGCAGCCACTGAGAGTCCCGCTCGCGGTCTGTTAAAGCATGTATTTTGTGTCAGAAAACACACGTGTGTTTTCTTTCTTCCGTGTGTTTAATGTTTTCTCTTTTCTTGGAGATTGGTAGTCTAGAGAGGACACGTTTAATCGCTGACAAGGACTCTGGCCTTTCCACGCCGGCCAATCACACTCGCTCCAGGAGGCAACTTTACAGTTTGACTTATTTTACAGTAGTACCTGTAGTACAGTAGTATAGTACAGTAGCACCCCGGCGTGGTGGCACACACCTGTTCTCCCAGCACTCGGGAGGCCGAAGCAGGAGAGGCATTGTGCGTTGGAGGCCAGCTTGGCTAGCAGTGAGTTCAAGGCCAGCTGGCAGCATGTCATCAGTTTGCCCAGCTGCCTACAGCCCGGGGCCCATGCCTACCCTGGGTTGTAAGCCAGTCTTGCCTCACACTGTTCCGGGTCCTCTGGGGCATGCAGGCCTGCAGGGCAGGGTCCCAGCCCTTCGGTGCTGCCTGTGTTGCAGAAGGCGAGCTGGAGGCAGAATGGCTCCAGGACGTGGGGCTGTCCACGCTGCTGTCCGGGGAGGAAGAAGAAGATGGCAAGGCCCTGCTCTCCACCCTGACGCGAACGCAGGCAGCCGCGGTGCAGAAGAGGTACCACACCTACACGCAGACGCTGCGCAGGAAGAGCAAGCCTCCCGTGAGGGACGTCAGGGACGTCTTCGGGGTCAGCGAGGCTCCGGTGAGTGGGGCCTGGGCGGAACGGGACTTACATGCAAAGGGGCCCACAGAGTAGATCCCACCTCAAACTGGGCTGGGACAGAACTCTGTGGTGGCAGCAGAGCTGGGGAAATGGCCTAAGGGCTGTAAGCAAGTCCAAGCCAGTGGTTTATAGGGACCGTGTGTGTGTGTGGGGCGGGGGGTGCTTTGGGTTTGGAAAAATCAGCCTGGTACAGAAATGAAAAACAGCAGCTCCAGCTCCGTGGGCAAGAGAACGGGTCAGAAAGCTCCAAGAGCAGCATGCCAGGCCCCGTAAGAGGTAGCTGTTGTGCTGCTCACCCTTAGTGCAGAGACCACGGTCCTCTGGGGCTGTTAAGTATTTCCTGTGAGTTTTATTGCTAGTTGTGCCATGCACCTTCTCTGGTCTTTTATTCTTTGCAATGTTGCACTACAAATAAACTACACTGAGCTGGGTATGGCAGTGCATACCTGTAATCCCAGCACTCGGGAGGCTGAGGCAGCAGGATTGCTGTGAGTTGGAGGCCTGCCTGGACTACATAGCCAAATCCTGTCCCCAAAAAGCTATTGTAATTAATTAATAACACACCAAAGACTTACTGAATTTATTCTCTGTGCAAGATCTTCTGTCAAATCCTATACAATTAGATCCTGGTGCTTTGGAGGTCATGAGTATACAGAAAAAAAGGGCAAGCTAATATTCTGTTGCAGTTATGGGTAAGTTGCTCAGGGTAGGTTAGTTAATCACTCTGATTTTGTAAAATTGATTAATGGTGGCCTCAACTGTAGCCAAGGATGCTGGGTAGAAACCGTGGTCCTAAACTGCCTCCAGTGGGAGTGACCCTAGGCTGTCACCTTCTTTCTTAGCTATGTTAAGGATACCACCAAGGAGACTTGCCACATGAGCTCCCGTGCCCCTGGCTAGCCCTGGCGTTCATCACAGTAATGCCCTGGAATCATACTATCCTTGAGAACCTTCCAAGTGTTGGAAGTGATCTGTCCACGTCACTGTCGTCTTCCTGTTGCCATTCTGAGTTGGCTGTGTCTCTCGGGTGTTGGTGTATGTTTCTTACTGGACCAGCTGGGCTTTTGCTGGATTGGCACAGGCCATCACACTGCTTCCTAGACCACTGTGCAGAGCCATTTTCTTTGAAGAACTCCCCTGTGGGTGTGTGTGCTACTACTGAGCGAATAGTGAAGTCTACGGGTCGCCTCGTTTAATTTTAAGACACCAAAGTAAAGTGCTGATGCCCAACAGGAGTGCTCGGTACCTGGACTTAGTTCCTCTACAGGCAGAGCAAACTTCTCTCGTGTTCTTCTGTCTTTATCTGCTTTAGGAAACCCCAAAACTTCCCTCTGTCCACAGCCACTGCCCTATGCCCAGGAGAGCTGGCAAGGTGGTCACTCTGTCCCCTGCTCCTCTTGTCCAGGGGTCTCCTGGCCACTCTCCAGCTGCTTTGGCCACTATGTTCTGAGCTGGGGATGCCCTGACCGTGGGATCTGGGCTTTTTCTGGAGAAGCAGTGACTGTCCACCATGTTTTTCTTATGTCATCCTGCAGGCTCAGGTTTCTTCTGCTCTTGTCAAGCCTTTCTTGATGGCTTTCCATCTTCCAGAGATGTCTACCAGTGTCCGTTGTGGTAATGGAAATGTCAAGAGGCTTCTGGATCTCCCTTGCAAAGATCTCTCTCTTGACAGAGTGATTTGCAGGAAAAGGAGGATGCAGTGGGTGCACAATGTTACCTTGATCTAATTTCCTTGTGCTGACTTTTCAATAAGATTTTTTCCTTGAAAAATAAATTTGCTTCATTGCTCCTGACTACAAAGGTAATACATACTCATTACTGGGAACAGAAAACATCCGGACAAGATAAAGAATAGCAATTTCTGTAGGCCCAGATAAATTTTTTGATTTCATTAAGTAGCAATAGACTTCCAATTGCCTTACAGTAAAGAAGTGGAATATTTAGCCCTTATGTTAGCAGAGCCATTGTTCACTAAACTGAAAATGCTAAATCCGTTTTAAGATACATATTACACAACAGTCAACAGTCCTATCCATCATGAGCAGATGTCTAGTACTCAAATACATTTTTCTAATATTCAGAAGATACAAATTAAATATTCTTTTCAGTAACACATTTAATTGGAAAAAATAGTAAATCTCATTTACGTCCAATTTTACAATTCATAAGCAAGTAGCTAAAGGTGAAGCTGATTTGCAGGCTGCATCACTCAGCCAGCGTTTGGCTCCAGGCAACAGCAAACCCAAGAAACGTGAGTGACAGAACTGTGTGTTTGTTTTGCTCTTTGAAGAAGTGGAAGAGCAACGATCCCTTTCCTCGACAGAAGTCCAGCTTCCTTCTAGATTGTCTTTCATGGGCAGCCTGCATCTTCCACAGCCTGGTGGCCCACGCTGGCCCCGTGTCCATGCCCCGGGGAGCTCCCAGGACCAGGGTCCATGGTGTCAGTTTCCCAGAAATCTCACTCAGTCGGATTTTGACTGCTCCTCCTTGTTCAGAGCTGTATTCTTCAGCGACACGGGAATGTGGGATATATTGGTTCTTATATTTAGTTGAAAAACTTCTAGATAATGTTACCAAGATAGAAGGACAGATTTGGAATACATGGTTGACAAAATCCACCACAAAGGATATGTTTCTCAGGCCCAGGCATCTCGTGCTCTCCCCATATCAGGTGGTGCATGACTGGATGCGACGATCCTGTGACGGGCGGGCACAGCAGGGCTGGCTCCACGACTCACAGGGAGTGGATGCATCACGTGCAATGAGGGATTGCACAGTTGGATTTGGGAAACTTCCCCAGTGACAGTGACTTTCTGTTTTTCTCAGTAACCAGTTGACTTTTACTGTATCCCAACCCTTTTGGATGCAACCCTTGACTTTAAAAAAGGGCCATCAATGTTCCTCTGCAAAATGGAAGAAGAAAGCACGGCTTCTGCAGAGTGCAGTGCTGCCTGGCGTAAAGAAAGACGAAGGGGTCACTGGTGGGGAAGCGGCTGCGCCTTGGGGTCGCGCGGCTACTCGAACTAGATCTGACACAGGTGTAACTGTCACATGGCGCCAGCAACGCCGAAATTATAGATGAAGAGCAAAGCCAGAGGGAGCCACCGGAAGTCAGGAGAGAATGGGAAGGAGATGGAGAGATGGACGGAGGGCGTGGTGCGCTGCCAACGTGTACCAATAAAGGAAACTAAAGAGAAAATGAGCGACTGGTAAGAACAAGTGAAGGGGACTGAGCACAGGAGGTTACAAAAATGTGTCATTGCAAGACTTTCAGATCAAGCTGGTGTGTGCAGAGGGGCAGACAGTGCTCTGAAACAGTGAGGAAAAAGGGCATCAAGCTTGGGTATGGCCAAGTAAACAGCCACGAACAGCTGCATCCCCTACCTGGACCCCCACTAATACAGCTGGCAGTGGTAGCTCCAGCCACAGAGAGGTCCCAGCCGAGGGAGGCTCTGTGCTCTTGGTGGGGCCCATGGTGGGACGGCTCATGCTGCCGATACTCATTTAATTCTCCCAGAAGACCGAGCCTGTGTTCCGCAGCCTCGCAGGTGCACGGAGCTGGTGGGAGTGAGCGGCATGCCGTGGCCTGTGCACCTGTCTTAAGGACGAGGCACCAAACCATCTTAAAGGCGTAGCCGTCAGTGGGAAAGGTACATTATCAGCAGAGCAGGCCCATAGTCTGCAGGAGAGGCTACCGCTGCTCTCACTCCCACAGTACACAGACCACATTAGAGGCCACCATGCCCACTATGTGTGGATTTGTCTGTTTAGTTTGGCTGCCAGGATGGGGTCCAGGGCTTCATGTTTGGTGAGTGCATGCTCCGCCCACTGCCCAATCCATTTTGCTTCTGGGTTTTGAAGGCTGTCCTAGGTATGCAGTCCCTGCGGAGCCCATTCCGTAGCTGGCTTTGTGTGGACCAGCACAGTGGCATTGGGTACAGATGCAGGCTCTTCCTTTACCCTGTGTGAAGGGGGCGCCCTGCAGGGGTTGAGGCAGTCGACCTCCATGCTCTCCTGGACTCACGGCAGCCCCAAGTGGCTCCCACTACAGGCTTTCCTTCCCTCTAGCCCTGTGTTCTTCCCCGTTGTGGTCAGAGACAGGGCTGCCTTTCTGCTCCCGAATAGTGCCTGAGCCACACGATCTCATGACGCGGGTGACGGTGCAGAGGAGACTGGTGGCCGCGATGCCCTTCAGCTGCTTTCCCCTGCTCCCACGCTCTGTGAGGTGGTGTCTCTGGGTCTTGTGGGCTGTCCCAGAATGTGCTGACTCAGGGGCCCCAAGGCCAGCACACAGTCCCGCTGCTTCCTAAGGGCGGTGGGGGTCAGTGGGAGGCCGAGGCTGCTGGCGTTGTGAGCCGTCCTGCGTTGCAGAGCTTACCTCTCATGGATTCCAGAGCCTTTGCTCCCCCAGTTCATCCCCTTGCAGTGACCGCCTCTGCCTCACCCCACTGATGGGTACAGATGCCATCCACAGGGAGAGGCAGCCAGGACAGAGAGCAGCCAGGCTTCAGGCTCTGGGCTCTCAAGGCGCCGGGCTCTCTCCAGCCCAGCTCCCACAGAGGAAGAGATCGGCCTGAATGGAGAATTCCACACGCTGGCAGGGCATAGAAACCCACTCTCAGGGCCAAGCAGGAACTGTGTCAGCCTTGGACATGGAGGGGACCCCACGGACGGGAACAGAGGGGAGGAGGACATGCCCCTTCCTGTGTGCACTGGCACACCTAGCTAACACCAGCCCCTGGCTAGAGCATCGGGAAAGTGGGTTTGCACCCCCAGCTCAGGAAACCTTAACTCACTGGCACTGACTGCAGAGGTGTCAGGGCTGCATCCTGCCTGCAGCCCCTCCTCGGAGGGAGTCCTTCAGGAGGACCCTGGGCCACCTGGACCCCACCCAAGGGGGCTGCAGGGTGGTCCCCACATTCCTCCTCCCCGTACCTTCCTGCCCCCACTCCTCAGCCTCTGCCACTGGCTTCCCAACCCCGCTGCAAGCTGCTGTAGGTCTCAGCACCTGTACAGGGTATTCCAGAAGCCAGCTGGTGCCAGACCTTCTAGTCACACTGTACTACGTGAGTGGCCGCGCCTAGCGTGCCACAGCCAGGAGGGCACCTCCTCACCCCGAGCAGGCACTGCGGCCTCCTTGGATGCTCTGAATCGGTGGAGCCTGCTGCTCACGCAGCCTCCTGAGCAGCTCACACAGCCAGGGCGGGCGTCACCTGTCTTGGGCTCACAGGTGACAGGGAGCATCCCGGGAGAATAGGAGGTATATCTCTAGCTTAGGAGAGGATCTCGGCGCAGGGGCACCAGGCCCTCTCTCCCAGAGGCACTTTGCTCTCTTCCACCTGCAGTTGAAAACTGGGCAGAACCAGCCTGGATCCCTGAGAGCATCTCCGAGGAACAGCCCAGAACCCGAATTCCCTATGCAGAAACACACAGACGTTGTTTTAAGTATGAAAATACGAGGCCGTAAATCTGATTCCTTCCAAAATCTGCAGATATGGGGCCGTTAGCTTTCGACCGAGAAGTCCAATGCTCTGTAAATCTGCCCTCCCTTATTTATACCCTACCTTCATGTTTGTGCGTCTGGAAGTTTTTTAGGATTTTCTTTATTGCTAGACCTGAAACGTCGTTGTGGTGTAAAATTACTTCCCCTCTACCATCTTCAGCTCCGTTTTTTTCGTTCTGAAAGTAATTCCTTTCACTTTTTTTTAAATTTATGTATTTGGTACAGGGTCTGGCTACTCAGCTCAGACTCATGGTGATCCTCCTATCTTAGCCTCCCCAGCACTGGGATTACAGGCATGCGCCACCACGCCTGGTCTCTGTGGACAGCATGGCGCAGGGGCAGCATGGCGTGCCTACGGCATCATATCCAAATCCTTGTGCTCGCCAGGCAGGCACCTAGACCACCCAGCCATCTGCCCGCCCACCTCTCCTTCCAAAGGTGTTATTCCCTTGATCCCTCTGCATTTTCTGTGTTCTTTCTTTGCTTGAATGAATTCCCACGTTCCTTCAGTTGCCTGTTGCCTTTCCCGTGTCTGTCTGTCTGTCTGTCCTGCACGCCAGGAGCTTTGTGTTGGGTCACTGTGCAGAACCCTGATTCTTATTTTTGCCACAAAGGATTACAACTTACCTACTATTAGGTTTTGATTCTACTTTTTAAAATTTAACTTAGAATTTTAACCCTGCGGTTCCTTCACTGGAGCTCCTCTATTTTCCCTGGTTTTCCTCCTTTCTCAGTCTCTGATTTATGGGTGCAACAGCCCCTCTGATCTCTCTGAGGTTGCTGGCCCAGCGCGGCTGTCTCCTCTCGCTTACCTGTGCCTGCCAGAGCGCGCTCCAGCACCGTCCTCTTCCCTGATGCCAGATTTCCCTGTGGCTGCTGCCCGTGAGGACTGATCTGCACTCGCTCGTGGATTGAACAGTTCACTAATGGTGCCATCTCTGCCACTGTGTAGATGTTTCTTGAATGAGAGGACTGGGCTGACTTTGTGTGAGGCATACAGTATGAATGTCAGATAGGTGAGAGCGCACACGAGCGCACACATGGACAATTTTGGGCCATTTGTGTTGCTGTAGCCATGCCACAGACTCTGTAGGCAACGTCTAAAGAGCTGGGAGTTCTGGAGGCCCAGATGGCTGGCATTGGCAGGCTGGGCAGGCAGCTGGTGAGACCTTCTCATTCGGGGAATTTTGGGAATTCTATGGTGGAAGATGGGCTGACCCACTCTTTTTGAGGGACCCCTTCAAGCCACCAAACAAACCCCCACCTTCCACCCCAAGAGGGCAGAGCCGTGGACCCACTCCTGCCCCCCTCCAGCTGATGATTGCCCCGTATTTCTCATCCACGTCTTTCCCTGAAGTGCAGTGCAATCTGACAGCAAGGCCTGGTGGGCTGCCCGGCCTGACAGCTGCCAAGAATCTTGCCCAAGACCTTGGCCAAGAAGGCAGCATTCCCGGGGCCTGTCCCACATCAGGCATGGCTGCTGCCTGCTGTTCTGTCCTCAGGGCCTGCAGCAGGTCTTCGTGGCCCATGTGGAGGTGACACTGAGTGAGTGACAGCTGTGTGGGCACGGCCCTCCTCTGTGGAGATGAGTGGCAGCTGTGGTCTCTCCGTTCCTGGGCAGCTGTGTCACCCGTGCTGTCCTTGGACTGCGAAGGCATCAGCCGTCCTCAGACAAGCCTCCTCCAGGCGCCCTGGTAATTTCTCATCTGTGCTAGGGCACAGTGGCGACAGGGTCGCTACTTCATAACATCTTCATACCGAGTCATGGGCTGTCTTCAGCCCAGTTGAATTTGTTTCCTCTTGAGCATTATTTCCACTTACAAATAGACGTACCTTGTTCTTATTAACATAATATATAATCTTGGTGGGAAAGTTTGAAAAATCCAGAGAAACAAGATAAAAACCTAGGTCTCTGTGGCACATTTTGCGACTTCAGTGATACCCAGTATGTTTAATTGTGCAAAAACATCGTTCCACTGGTGGACTGCACTGCTTGCTTCTAATCTGCGGGAAGTGTGTTCGTTACAGGCGCTTCCAACTCCTAGGGCTGGAGCTCCAGGGTCACAGCTCCGAGTCTCCACATGCACCTCGGTGCAGCAAAAGCCAGCACTTCCTCAGTGTTCAGTGAATGGGAAAGAATGTTGGGTTTGGTCCTAGTTATTCATGAAATACTCAGTCTGATGTATTTCCACATACATTCACTGTGAGTGTCAGCATGGCTGTGGAGGGACCAGACGTGCCACTGCCGGTGACAGGCGGCCAGGAGCCCCAGCAGCTGCACAGCTGCCCGCAGAACCCGGAACGGAGCACAGGGTCACAGGTACAGAGAGGAGTTTGCATGACAATGGCTTTTCTTCCATTAGCTGGATGCTTCTTGTGACAACCACATCACACAGTTGGCTGGCACCCCGGAAGAAAAGCAGCTACCAGAAGTCATCAAAACAAGGGACCCGCTGGTAAGTGATGGAGGCAGAGCTGTGGGTGGGGATGGAAGAAGCCGTTGGTGCAGAGACCACATGCCCGTGAAAATGAGCAACATGAGGAGGAGGGCACAGCTGCCGGGGACCTGGCTACCTTTATTCAGTTTGTAAGGAAAATATTTAGCTTGAGTGAGCCTAACAAGTTAATCCACAAATAGCTGCACAGTCGAACCTATAAAGTAAATACATTCTCAGGAACTGAGTGACCATGTTACCCTTTTGACATATTCAGTGTCTTTACTTATTTTTTGATTTTTATTGTTTTACAAAGTTCTCTTAGAAGTGTTAGCTCCTGCAAGTCTGCAGCAGATGTCCTTGGGTCTTCTGCCCATCCATGCCAGGGGACATCTGTCACTCATGGTGACAGGGCTTCAGCTTGCGTCCAATCCCACGCTTACTTCACCATGGCCCCACTAACTGGCAACTTGCGCCAGGCAGGCCAGGACACAGCAGGGAAAAACAGCTTTCACTGTGGCTTGCCCAGTGCCCCCGCCCCCTGAGTTTCCACCTGTGGCCCTGTCCTGAGCTACCTTCTCTCTCCTTAGGTAGAACTCATGTTGTATGTTTTCCTTCCCCCTATTTCCTTTCCTAACTTCCTCCCAGAGAGAAAAAATAAAACTGGCAAATTCCATTAGGTTCTCTCCTTGCGCTAACGTTGCCCTGGGAAGAAATTTCACTGGGCAGGGTCAGTCGTGAGTGGAGCACAGGTGTGGCTCCCAACGCAGGCCATGTTTCCTCCTCAGAGCTCGGAGGAGGTGGTAGGAGTCATGCTCAGAACCTTGTGCGTTTGCTGTCATGCTTGGTGGAGTTGAGTGGATCTTAGAAAAGAGTCCACAGCAGTCCCAGGGTCTCTCTGACCACCGCTTGCCTGAGGGCTATCGCTAGTTCTTCCCACATTTTCCTACATCTCGTTGCTGCTTCCAGACTTTAGGGGAAAGAGCCTTGGTTAGCTGGTGTAACTCCCCCTTTGTTCCCGGACCACAATTGCTCTTGTTGACAAAAATAATATCAAAGCTCCTTCTCTGGGTGCTAAACACTCCGTGGACACTTAGGAAACCGAACCACCTCCCTCCCTGTGGGTTTTGAACCGCCAAAGTCGTGCTAGGTCTTTGCTTGCCTTTAACAATGGGTGAAAGAGTTGAGCGGGTGCTTTTCCAAAGAAGAGGCATGGACAACAGCCACCTCGAGGAAATGTGCCCAGTAGCACAAATGACCAGGGTGGAAGGGAAGGAAGCCTCGTGGGACCCCACCCTACCCCCTGTGGAGGGACCAAAGGACTCGTAGGCTAACGTAACAAAGCCAGGGCCCGGAGCAGCCAGCACCATGACACTGCAAGTGCAGTTTGGCTGGGCCATTTGGAAAGCTCCTGGACAGCGTCTTAGAACATTGCGACTGCACCCTCGCCGTAGGATCCACAGCTCCACCGCTGGGAGTGGCACAGCCTCGTGGCGCCTGGCTCCAGCTGCCCACAGCAGCACTGTTTCTAGCAGCCCCAGACTGAAAACCTCCTCATGTCCTTGTGCAGATAAATGAACAGAGGGTGGGGAGTGCGCACCATGGAGCAGGGCTGAGCCCACAGGTAGGGCCCAGGACAGTACGCCCTATGGAAGAAGCAAGACCAGCAAATTCAGTTTATATAAGGTGATGGAGGAAGTGAGCAGTTGCAGAGTAATGGAATGACCAGTGACTTTCTGGGGCTCTGGGATGACTGAGGAGTGGGGGGAAGGACACACCCCAAAGGCACATGAGGGTATTTTGGGGCAGTGCTGGCTTTGTTCATTATCATGACCATGGCAGGGGCTAGGGCTGTAGCTCAGTGCTCAATCACCCGGCTTGCATGCACAAGGCCATGGGTTCAACCCCCCGCATCACCAATAAAAAAAAAAAAGGACCATGGCAAACGTTCCCTTTTCGTTGTGTGCTGTAAATATCGCAGTTTCACAAGCAAGTAATTACATGGGGGCTGTGTCTCCGTAAACATGTGAGGAAGGAGCCCATCTGAAGTTGTGCAGTTTCATCAGTTGCCAGCCTACTTGTTTGCTGTAATCCGCTTGCAGTAGAAGAAGAGCCGCTCACATTTCTCCTGCCGCCCCGCTGGGGCACCTGTCTATCCCTCCGCAGCCAGCAGGGACCCAGGCCCCATCACTTGTTATTTAGACAAAAGAAGATGTCGTCCTTATGTTCAGTCGACGTAAATGAAATATTGAGTGGAGATGTTAGCTTATTGAAAAGGCAAAGTTATCAATCTAGTTTATTTCCAATGTCTTCAGTGAAAATCAAGTAGCGGTGCTTGCTATTGATGCGTAGCTCACCGCAAAATGCAGTCACACCATCTGTTAAAAATCCTCACTTGCATCTGTGTTTGCTTTCAATGAAAGAAGGTCTAAGGAACCGTGATTTAAATAAGTAGTCGTGCGCTTTAACCACAAAACGAGAAACCGGTGACAGGCCAGCCGGGGCTGGAGAGGCGCAGGGCGACAAGTCTGCGGGCTCCAGGGCACAGCCCTGTGCCTTGGCCTCCCCAGCGCCACCTGCACATAGCCCGCTGCTGGCAGCACCGCAGCGCCAGTGGGTCTACCAGGCGCCTGCACCTCGGGCTGTTTTTAATGCACAGCCTCACTTTTCCTCCAAAACCTACATAGTGCAGTTTCTCATGTGTCATTGATGGGCTGTGCAGCACACCCTCGGTGTAGGCCATTCTTATGTCTATTTTTCTTTCCTTATTTTAGCAGCCTGAGCTTCATTCCTCTACAAGAAATCCTCTCAAGGCTTTTTTGTTTATGCCCTGCACAAGTTTCTGAATTTTCTGAAGGTTGAGTTTGGGTCTGGAGTTCTGAGCTTGCCCGTGGATTGGTCCAGTCCACCTCCGTATTCGCCAGCGTGCTGCGGGTTCTTCCTGTCAGAGCACTTTCCCTCAGGTTCCACACGTTTTCTTCCATTAGGTCTTGAGTTATTTTTCTCCCCGCTTCCTGAGTCCCTTCTACCACTCATGTTAAACAGCTGCTGTAACTGGCTCTAACTGCCTTCTGCTGTGTCCTCGTTTTCCTCTCCTGTGGCCTGTTTGCCCTGTGCCCTGACGTTTTCAACCTTACCTTCCAGATGAGTTTAGTCCGCCTCCCTGGGGGTCGTGTTGTCATTTAGTGCCCCTCCACCTTTTTGTCAGTTTCAGTACGCACAGTCTCACTTCTGAGAGCAACTTTTCTTCCCAGTTACCCGTTGTTGATATTTCTGATGCAAAGCAAAATCAAGCAGAAATCAGTCTTTCCACCTTGCTGAAGGTAAGAATGGAAATTTTCAGAAACCCAGCTACTGTTAAGTGGAGGCCAGCTGGGGAGATGGCTCAGTAGAATAAGTGCTTTCCTGGCGAGCACAAGGGCCTGAGTTCAATGCCTGGTACCACAAAAAAAAAAAAAAAAAAAAAGTTGAGGCCAGCTGATTTGCATCCTCCTTTCTCTTTTTAAATTCTTTACTTTTTATGAAACAATAAAACAGTTTCATAATCCTGTAACCTAAGGGTGAGCATAGTTATTGGACTGTGTGTCATTGTCTTTAAAGTAGTTACTCAGACTGCAAGACACCAATCAGAAAGTTTCACAGTAAGCGCCTTTGTGAAAGAACTAAAGTAAACTAGTGCAGATGAAGCTAAGCAGCTTACATGTTGATTTATTTTATTTAATTTTTTTTTTTTTTTTTTTTAGTCTTTTTGAGACAGGGTCTCACTGTGCAGTTCAGGCTGGCCATGAGCTCACTTTTGTAGCCCAGGCTGGTCTCAGACTCGCACCAATCCTCCTGCCTCAGCCTCCCAAGTGCTGGGATTAGCGTGCACCACCACACTCGGCCTATTGAAATATTTTAAAACAACAGAATTTGGGAAAGCAGTTGACCTTCTCCCTGTTTCCTCTTTCTCTCTTCTATTTTCTCCTTCAATTATATTTCTCATAAGGAACCACTAGATAGTTAAGTGTGAGTCTGCTCACCTTGTTCACTTCTCTTTGTTCTCAAATTGCATCCATTTGTCCACCATTACCTCACGGTTTTCTTTCGTACAGCAGTGTAGTACTCCACTGTGCATAAACACTACGTCTTCCTTATTCTTTCGTCTGTTGGTGGAAATAAAGAGTTTCTAAGACTTGGCTTCTGTGAACAATACCTATATAAAGACGCTGCATGATCCGGATTATCAGCAAGCAGCCCCTCACAGCCTGCTGCATCTCTCTTCAACTCAGTAAAGGATAAGTTCACAGATAAATCCAAAGGGACTGAATTCTGGTTTTTTCAAACCTGGGGTATGAGAAGAGCCACAGAAGTAGATTTTTATACACATCCTGTGCGGAGGATATTGCCAACAAAACCTCGGTCCTTCAGGGTGAGCTACCTGAAAAAATAACAGACACCAAGTAAATATTTTTTGGTATATTGAGTACTAAGTGGGTATAAATATTTAATGTTTTATAAATATTTAATGTACTTTTCTACATACAAATATCTTTTGTGGAGTCTACGTTCACTTTTGGCATGTGTAGCAATAAATGATGCACGAGTGACGTGGCCGCCCCTGTATTGAGCACTGGCTGGTCTAGAAGCCACGCGTGTCCCTCTGTGGCAGCAGGTGGGAGAAAACACTCAGACCACGAGAGGGGTCCTTGGCGCTGTTTCATGTCCAGCTCCCCAGGGTACCCAAGCCCGCCCTTCAGGACGGGTGACTGTTCTACCCCAAGGCCCCTCCCAAGGAAAGGTTTGAATGAGCGCCCCGCCAATGGGGTTTGCAGGGGACCTGCGGGCCCTGGTCCCCAGCGTGTCCTGCACACCTGTACTTCACAGATTTGCTTAATTGATTCGTCCGGGAGATGATGTTGTCTTGCTCAGCAATTAAATGGAGGTGGTTTTCCCAAAGCCAACATCCTTGGTTTTGTGTCCTGTGATGGCACCTCACCTGATGGTGTGTGTGGTTTAGGCTCGGACCCACTCTCCCGGCTTCGGAGTCTTCCGGGGAGGGAGAGCTCCTGGCCCCAGGACCTGGCATGCGTGGACGACCTGGCATACGTGGACGACCTGTCCTCCACCCTGAGGAGTTCCTCATTTAGATGGAAGTTTTCTTGTGATTCTATTTCAGGACGTTCTCCCTCCTTTGGGAGGTTTTGATATGGCGGTTGTCCTTTTCTTACCTTGTTCTTTCTTCATTCTTCATATTTTTTTTCCTTTTCTTAGAAGTTATTTTAGGGGAAGGCTTTTATTTTACCAAGCCAATCCAACTTCTTTTGCACCTAGAAATGTCTGCCAGTTGAGGGCCATGGAATATTTTGCTGATGTTGTATGCTTTCAAAAATTTTTTCCTTGAAAAAAAAAAATACATGTTTTTCTGCTATTTGTAATGATTTGGGGCAGGAGGGGAACCAGGTGATGGCTTGCTGTCTTGATTTAAATTTCTTGTGCTAGGTCTTTGGTTATATATGTTTTTTTGTTTGTTTGTTTTGGTGGACTCAGGGGATTGAACTCAGGCCCTTGCGTTTGCCAGGCAAGCACTTATTCTACTGAGCTATCTCCCCAGACCCTGGTTATATATGTTTCTCATATGAAAAGATTTGTGTTCATCTTGTAGAGGAATTCACACCATCTGTAGAAAACCGAGACAATATGGTCAAGCACAATGAAGGGTGACAATTTTTCAAAGACAAACTATTGAATGTTTACATAAATATTATACATTCAATTTTGCAATAAATTTCCTTTACTAATGAGTATTTATGCCTTAATGACATGTATAATGTCATTATACATGACAGCAAAAAAGGAAAGAAAGAAATTCTCTTTGAAAGTCTCTTTCTAAAATCTGTTTCATGAGTGGAGAAGGAGCCAGGTCAGTAGCGTGGCCACTGAGCTCTGGTCACCACAGCACACGAGTGTTCCCAGGTCTTACTACAAGCGAATGAACCACTGGTACAACAAGACCAGTTCGGTTTGCATCTGGCTAGGTAGAATCCAAAAGGAGGCGCCTCTGCTCGGCAGGAGGCACACATCGAGGGTGGTGCTGATGTCTCTGCCACCCTCCACGTTCCTGTGACCCCATGTGGAGGAGGCGCCTGTCCTGAGTGTGCCTTCGCCCACCCTCCCCTGAGCCGAGA
The DNA here is from genome assembly GCA_004027915.1 of Capromys pilorides. NCBI lineage: Eukaryota > Metazoa > Chordata > Mammalia > Rodentia > Capromyidae > Capromys > Capromys pilorides. The sequence goes on from PVKN010002957.1 coordinate 25,290, forward strand.
AAGCCTCCTCATGAGAAGGTGGCTTTTCCTCTCTTGCCCTGTGTCTTCCCAGCTGCCACCAGGCCTGGAAAGCAAGGGTTTCCACTGAACACCTGACTGTCTGGAACTGAACCCAGGTGCTGCTGAGGCAGGGGAGTTGGGGGCAGGTCCGTGTGAGGCCACGAGGATGGCAGGATGCCCTGACCCCCTCAGCACGTGGTGGGCGGGGCGCACAGATGCACTGCAGAGACCCCCAAACAAGAATGCACTCTCGTGTCTCCCTGCAGCTGGAGGAGGTATCTCTCGACGGTCCTGCCCTGAGCAATGGGTCCCAGGAGGAGGAAGGGAGCTTCGCGGAGCCCAGATGCAGACCCGGGGTAAGTTACCGAGTGCGGGCGTGGTCACGTGTCATGGGACAGCTGCGAGTTGGGCACCCATGTGGATGTAACCTCCTAAATGGACAGCACAGTTCAAGCTAGGATTGGGTCACGTGAAGCCCAGGGCTGCCAAACCCTTCAACCTCTGAATAATCAGGAAGCTGGAGACCCTGGAATCAGGAGCTCGTGTCCCTCCCCTCCAGTCATCCCTGAGAACCCCCTTCTGTCCAGTGTTGCTGAGCTGGGCTCAGGCAGGAGGCAGGGTGGGCCCCGGCCAGCGGGCAGGCCGGGGCATGCTTCTCTGCTGGCATTGAAGGCCACAGGTCTCCGCGGGGAGGTGGTGCTCCAGGTGTTGCTGGGCAGCAGTGTCCCCATCCTCGCCTGTCCTGGATTATCTGGCTCTCGAGTGCCTGTCCCCTCCCAGGGGACCACAATAGAGGAGTCGCATTGTGAGCCCACGTGGGCTTTCTCATGGTGCTTCTGGACTTTCGGTTTCGTGCTGTCCGTTGTGTGACTGGTGTATAATCTGGGCATCTTCTTAGTAACTCTGGGCTACTGCACGGATACGCTGAAGGCAGCCACTGCGTCTCTCCCTGAGCCTCAAGTCCAGCTTTGATTTTCCCCTCAGACCACACATTAAAAAGCAATGGGCAACTGTGTCTCTGTGTGCACCTCGCCTCAAATCCATTCTCTTTGTTAAGGAGAGTACGTCATTCACAAAGTCTCGTGTAGCTGGTGGAAGAAACAGTTCCCTGCAGTAGCTGGCGAGGTGGCACAAGTTGCCACCCCAGCACTAGGGAGGCCGAGGCAGGAGAATCAGCAGGAGCCCGAGCCCGGCCTGGGCTCACAGTGAGCTGGGACCAGCCTGACTACGTAGAGGGTCGCCTTCTCCAGCTGCCCCACCAGGCGCTCCCTGCGCCAGAGCCCACGCAGCCACGCTGTTCCTCTGATGACGGCTCCTGCCCTGAGCCCTTGCCCAGGACCCCAGCTCTCCTTGCCGTAGCTGGTGGCACCAGCACATCGAGGACTCGTCCTCTGCCCTTGGCCTGAGCCCCACCTCTCTGTGCCCCATCATGCCTGTCCCTGGGACCCATGGGTTGCTTGCCCTCAGATGCACGACATGCCTGCTCCTCCCTTCCAGCTGGGCTCCTAGGGCGGAATCCCAGCGTCCTCCATCACTGTTGCCAAGCAGCCTCAGCCTGAGCCCCTCCCCAGGGTCCTCACCCAGGCTGCAGGGTACGGCCCTGAAGTGCAAGTCTTGCCTTGAAGCGGCAGTGGTGTCAGGTCTGCGGTCATATGCAAGCTCCTCGGCATCTCAGGTATTGTCCTGGCCGGGTCCGCTCCTGGGCGGCTCAGCAGGTGTTGGAGGACAGTGGTGACCAGGGAGTAAAGAGGAGGAGTTAGGTGCACGGGCCTTGTTTCCTGGCAGCCCTCTGAACACTATTTTGTTTCCAAGAAGACTGCTGCTGCTCGTTCTTTGCTGCTGACTTTTCCACACCCTCGGCTCATTCCCCCATTGTTCGATGAACCCTTGTTGAGAACAGATCGTGGGAAACCGGATTCGGGAAAGTTTGAGGGTGCGAAACAGAGAGTGCCCCAGAGAGCCGTCCTGGGTGCACCGTCACTCGGAATTCAGGGCTGCTTCCCGGAAACAAGGCAGGCGAAGGCTGCGCAGAGCAGGAGAGCGGCCGCCGTGCCGCTGCCAGGCCTCAGTGGGCTTGCTGGGCCTCTGACGCCCAGGACTCTTCCACTGGAGGTGGCAGACATTTAGCTTTGTGGCCACCGTGGCCCACAGCCCACCCTGCGCTTCTTCTGAAAGTGTTGCGGGCCCCTCACCCTGCTGCACCCGAGACCAGGCCTCCAAGCTGGGGGAGCCAGGTGCCGCAGCCTCCTCGGGGTGCCAGGTATCCAGGATCAGGATTACAAGCTCTTGGCCATAACTCCTATGAAGGCAGATGTGTCCCGCCAGGGTGAATTCCCAGGGACACCTCAGTGTCATGGCCAGGACTTCTTGCACCTCAGCCATCATTCCAGGTTTCTGTACTGTGTAGTTGCTGTAACCTGGAATGGAGGTTGCACTGTGCCACACAATCACCTGGTGTCTGCTGCAGCGATGGGTTCAGCTGCAGATTGAGCCCCTGCATCTGCACTGAATGTGCGCAGACCTTTCTGAGTCCTCATCCCGTGCACGGTGCAGTACAACAGTGTTGCCGCATGCACACCGGGCAATGGCCCCTCTGGAGCTGCTGGAGTGCTGAGCATGCGTGAGGGTTAGACACAGATGCAGCGGTGCCTTCTAGAAGGACCTGAGACCCAGACCTGTGGTGTCCACGTAGTTCCCGGAGTCCCTCCTCCATCCCTGTGGATACTGGGGAGACCACGTGACCCTCAGCACCTGGCCTTCCTGCTCCCAGGCCAAGGACTGCATGTGGCAGCCTGCATCCCCTCTTCATTTTCACTGAGCAGTCTCAGCGCCTCTGCCTGGCTTTCGACCCCTTCCGTAACCTGAATAGACCCTTGATTAATTCTCCTCCTACACTTTTCTAGTCCTACAGGGAGTGCCCAGCACTTCCGTGTCCTCGTGGACTTTCATGCTGCAGTGCTCCAGATGCCTGAAATGTCTACGGCATTTTTGCCTGAGTGCTTCCTCTTGAGCTCTGTGCCTTGGCAATCTGTTGCTGCTGTCCCCAGAGGTCCGGCTCACGGCCACACACCTCATCCGTAGCCACTTCTGGGCAGCCCTTCTCCGTCTCCATCATTTTCCCTCAGCACGGGTTGTGTCTTGGAAATTAGTTTTGAATCCTGGGCTGTGTCTTTTAATAACATGCCCTAAGTGCCCTTCTGTTCTCCTGTTTGGAAGTAGCTCCAGAGCAGGGACTGTGCCTCCACTTCTGTCTCAGTCACTTCTGTGACAGCACTGCGCCTCCGCAGAGTCAGCGGCGGCAGGCCAGGGCAGCAGACGGACGGTCTGCCACTGCCAGGTTAAAAAGTTCTCGGTTGGGATTTGTTTTCACATTCCAAACCCTCAGCATTCCGTGCTGCATCAGTTCAGCATCTTTGGGTTCCCAGAAGAGTCTCCCCTCAGCAAGCACCTGGGAAGCCTGACCATGCGTATCTGTGTGGGTGCTGTGCTTTGTGTCTCGATGCCCCCCAGAGCCTCTTGGGGTCAT
>PVKN010002957.1:28915-39857 GCA_004027915.1 Capromys pilorides
GCTGCGGCGAATCTTCATCCTCTCGGACCAAGGGAGCCATGGAAAATCTGTCTGACCAGGAGCAGCAGGGCCCCAGACAGCGCTTGTCTCTTCTCCTCCTCATTGCAGTGTTTGGGTGCCCATGTTTTAATCGTGGGCCAGCTGGTTGCATGCTGTTTCTACAGTTCAAAGCCTGTCGTCTCCTTTGAAATAAAGTAGGAATAATAAGAGAACATGGGATTCCAAGTCTGAGACTTCTTCATGCAATTTGTAGCGCAGGATAAAAGATCCATCATGACCCAGGTGTTCAGTTATTGCTAAATAAATGTGAGAGTAAAGAAGCCATGTTGGGGGCACTGGAAGGAAATGAACGGATTTTTATGTGAGCAGCACATAAAGGATTCCTGGTGGGACAGCGGATTCCATCACCACGCCTATTCAGACAACTCCCACAGTAAGATTGATAGGACTTGCTGATAAAATTTTTGAGGTGATTTCGGCGTGGGTTTTTTGTTTTGTTTTGTTTTACTGCTACCCCTGCAGAGTCACCATGTAGGGCTCTCCAGAGAGACTTGGCTTCTGATCCGCCTGCAGAATGCTCAGTGTGTGGGCAAGAGGCCACCGAGGAGACCTGGAAAATAATTAAGAGGGGGAACGAAATTGGGAATATTATTTCTGTTGTTATTGCTCTGCCTTTTGTCCTGAGGGAATATGGTAACGCTAATATAATGAAGACAGTGTACATCAAGTCTAACAGGTCGTTTAGGTACAAATTATATGACGTCGACCATGGTACATTGTACAACTTCGCAGATATATACCGAGCAGTATTGAAGCACTGAGAAGATCCAGCTGCGCCGGCTCTGTGTCGCTCCCCCAGAGCACTGGCTGAGCTGCGTGTGTCCACACAGGCCGCCTGGGCAGTTAGGGACTCGGCAGGCTTTGCACGCGCACCGCAGTAGAGGGCGGGCTGCGGGAAGGGCGGGCTGCGCTTGGGTAACCTGCTGCACGCTCTCTCCCCTTGTTGGCAGCCCGTGCTGGAGGCCATCCCGGATGCACCGGTCCACTCCAACGGCGCCGCCGAGTCCAGACAGCCGGTCCCAAGCGCACTGAGTGGTGAGTGCCCCGCCCCCTCTGGAGACCGCGCTGTGTCATCTGGCTGCCGGTCTGGCGCCCCGCACAGTGCCTTTGTGTTGTGTATTTTAATGGACTTTCAGAGACGTCGTGCACATAGCCACAGGGTGCCGGTGCAGTTGTGCGACAGGCAGAGAGGGGCGTGGTGCTCACCTCGGGTGAGACCTCTCCGGCCTGTGCCTCACACCCCCACGGTGCAGCCTGCCAAGCCTTCCCCCCACCTTTCTGAATGGTACTGTGCATTATCGTTGCCATGGAAACCCGCCTGGGCAGTAGCAGCCTGGGACCGCCTTCCTCTTGCTGCCTAACTGGAATGTGGTAGCCCCGAGCCCCACTACCCGTGGCAGCCCACCCTCTGCACGGGAGTCGACTTCTAAAAGCTCAAATGTAGGTGTGCTTCTCTCCTCGTAAGGGCTCTGAGACGCGTCCAGAACGTGTTTGTCCCGGCCCCCAGCCCATACTCTGTTCTGTCCCAAGACAGCCCAGGCCACCTGGAAGTGGCCCTTTCCGCCATCCCTCCCCTCATCAAAGGGAGAAGCTGCTCCGCCGCTGGACCGACCCAGGGCCAGGGCCAGCGTGTATGCCACCCTCTGTGGCGCAGGTGGGCTCAGAGTGGAGAGAGAGAACCCCCGAAAGCCAGCCTCACGGTCACTCGGGGTGTCCCTGGCACTGTGCGCTCCCGGCGCGCGCGGTTCCTTCACGTCCGTGCATTCAGCATCCACACCATGCAGCGAGTGATGAGGGTTCTGAACCCCATCGCAGCACAGTGGCCCGGCTCGGACCACAAAACACGGGTTTTCACAGTTTGGGTTGAACAGTGAGGGGGCCAGAGATAGCTCAGCAGGCAAGCTCAGGCAACCACAGGGACCGTGGTTCGATTCCTGACACCACACGCTGTGCTAGCCCCACCCCCAGGGCAGGCTGAGCTGAGCATAATATAAATAAATAAAGTTTTAAAACTTTTTTGAAAAAAACACGATGGTAAATTGCATAGGGCTCACTGTAGCGTAATAAAGCCGACTCTGGGAAAGAAAAGAAGGGGGAGCCGGCATGCCGGAAGTGATGCCACATCGTACGCTTGACTGGTGGCGCTGGGGACGGCAGCCCCACTGGTTTCACCTCTGGTCTCCACAGACTCTTGTCTCTAGGTCCTTGAGAAGTCAGAGACCTCTTCAGTGATGTCCCTTCTTCTGTCCTGAGGGCAGGTCTCTTTGAAGTAGAGAAGTATAACTGCTTCTGCCATCTCAGGAATTCTCACTGTGTCTGCTTCCTGCATTTCAGTTAATTCAGACTTCTTAAATATGCTGTCTTCTCACGCTGTTCATCCAACTTTTTTTTTGTCTCTTTGAGACAGGGTCTCACTATGCAGTTCAGGCTGGCCTTGAGCTCACTTTTGTAGCCCAGGCTGGTCTTGAACTCTCACCAGTCCTCCTGCCTCAGCCTCCCAAGTGCTAGGATTACAGGCATGCACCACCATGCTGGGCCCAACTTTTAATGTAACATGAATTAAACCTTTTTAGTTTTCTGTTCTTTTCTTTTTTCCTATTTTATCACATGGTGTTCACAAGAGAGGCAAAAGAGAAGAGTTCTTTCTGTAATCAGATGTGAGAAATTTTTAGTTTTTCGAGGAATACAGAAAATGTAAATACGTGCACTGGAGTACTACTTAGCCATAAAAAAGGTAAATCTGAGTCTTTTGTAGAAAAATGGATGCACCTTGAGGCCAGAATGTTAAGTGAGATAAATCTGATGCACAGACTTAAATGCTGAATGGTTTCTGTAAGAAGCCTGATATATAGACAAAGAGGAAAGTGAAAGCTAGAAAATAAAAAAAGAAAGATAGCTCTTTTTCAAAGAGGAGGGGATCCAGAGATGGAGGAGGGAGGTGGAAGACAGAGAAAGAATCCCAGTGAGTTGTGCGCCTGCGCGAGCTCCCCACATTGAATGCAAACGCGCGCTAATGAAACGTGAAAACACAGTGAGTCTTTGTTGAGGGGTACCAGGAACCACACTCTTGTATGAGCAGCTCTGTGCGGCGGAGCCCAATGCCATGCCTGAGTCAGCTGTCGGAGCACAGGGCGGCCCTGGAGCTCACGGATTCCTCGGTTTTGGTCCGAGGTGCCCATCTTCCCTGTTCATTCTTGGACTCGTTGGGGAGCAGCGTCCCTAGGGGCGTGACGGGCACCATCAGCCAGTCATGGTGTGCACAGCGCACGGCAGGGGACGCACTTCAGATTGCGGCATTTCCTGTTAATCTACCGGACAGACCTCACGGGGGCGTCTTGAGTTGAATTTAAATGAGTCGTAAGAGGCAAGGGTTCCGCAGTTTGGGGAGAAACACAGACTTAAGAGTAGAGAGGAATGTCAGTGGGGGCCTCGCATTCCTTCCTCTTGGCCCCCAAGTGAAGTAGCACCAAGTCTAATGGGGCTTAGTTAATAATACAAGAATATATTTTGGGGGTACCAGGAATCAAACTCAGGACCTTGCGTAATCTGCATCCTCAACCCCTATAAAGTTTTTTAGAAGAGTGACTTAAATACAAAATGCATTTGGAAGAGTTAAAAAAAATTAAGCTTTATTGGAAGTGTTGACGTTTAATTACTTGACCAATCTTAGATACCTATATTTATTAACCTAAACAGATTTGATGATGAAAATATGTAACACAACTGTTGTTAAATTTTTGTTCTTGTTTTGAAATGCTGTACTATATGTACAGAATTTGTTACTCTTTTTCTATCTTTGTTTCTGCTATTTTTACTCTTTAAAATTAAATAAATAAATAAATAAATAACAATAATAATACAAGAATACATACAAGTGCCCTGTTTAGGGGCTTTGGCTCTAAATAATTCTCAGCAAACTTTCTGAGACGTGAAAAGCGAGCCTGTAAGAGCTCAGACTAAACAGAGAGTTTGTTTGGGTAAGGAGAGGGGCTCATCCAGACTGCACTGGGTGTCACCGAGTCCTCGCTCCCCTGAGGGCCTGGGGGGGCCGGCCCTTTCTCCAGATGACCATTCCCGTGTGCGCGAGGGTCGCGTGGCCCATCTTACGCGGCTGCTGATGGTAAGCGGTGTTGGTTGAGTGGCCTGTGAGAGACCCAACATCTTTGTTTTTGGAGATGCCGACTATCTGGAAAAGAACATTCCAACAGAAGCTGAGGAGCTGTCCTTTGAAGTGTCCTACTCGGAGATGGTAACAGAGGCCCCCAAAAGAAATAAATTGAAGAAGTCAGAAATTAAGAAAGAAGACTATGCTTTAACTGTAAGTAAAACCTCCTGATCACTTCAGTAACTTTCTGGAACTTCTCCTTGGACCAAACGGAGAACTTAAAGAAAACAAAACCAAGGCTGGCCAGCACCCGGGGGTGGGTGGCTGGGCGCGAGCGTTGCCTGCCGCCACCACTGCGGGTGTTGGGGCGGGACCATTTCTTGCGCAGTGCCCAGCGCACGTAGCTGCACCTGCCAGACCTGTGTTGAGGAGGAGCTGGGAACTTACATCCTAGGTTCACAGTTAGTCAGCTTTCCATTGCTTTGAAAATCTGAGATTAATCAGCCTGAACAGAGGCAGGATGTGTTCTGGTTCCCTTAGGAGGTCTCAGTGCGGCCAGTTGGCCTGCAGTGTTGAGGCAGGAGCCTCTCGTGGCTGAGCACGTGTGGGGAAAGCGGCTCTTCCTGGTGGGTGGGAAGTGAGATGAGAACCAGGAAAGGCCTGGGCCCCAGCATTCTCTGCGAGGCCCCGCCCCGCTAGTGACCTCACTTCCTTCCAGCAGGCCCCACCTCCTAAAGGTCGGACCAGCTCCCAACAGCGCACGACTAGGCGGCAAGCTTTTTAGATAGGGCCACGTAGATCCTACCACTAGCAGGGAGGTGGGATTTGCGCCTGTTTGTTAGTGTTCTCACTTCACTTGTCCCAAAAGCCTCCGTCTGTGGCTGGAACCTTGTGTCCTGGACGCCTGGCCCAGAATGAGGCCGCACTCATCCATGTGCTGTTGGTTAAGCAAACACATGTTTGCAGAATTCCTGACTTGGAGACCGGCATGTTCTCTGCTAATCAGAGCTGCAGGCTCCAGCTGCAGGCCTTGGGCCGTGTCAGAGCTCAAGGCAGGAGTCCTGAGGAATAGCCTGCCGCACCAGGCGGCCTGGATCATTCCCAGACCACTGCTCTGCAATGTCAGAGAGGAAGAGGATAAGGAAGACTCTGTCCCCCGGCTGGTGTGGACCCAGGGCTCCAGCTGCAGGTGGACCCTGGTGATGACCTCCTTTTACACATGAGAAAACTGAGGCCCAGAGAGGCTGTCAGGTGTCCAAAGCCCTGACCTTTCCTGGTCCCCAAGAGGCCCCCACATGGAGGGCAGAGAGGTGTTCCAGGACAGAATGGGAGGCCCTGGAGGCTGGTGTCAGGGACAGCCCTGCCAGCCTCCTTATCCTCAGTCGTGCCTGCTGGCGTGCAGATCACCTCTGGGGAAGGCTTCCGCCAGGCTCAGCAGGCAGGACTGGCACGGTAAGTGAAGCAGCTTCTGTGGGTCACTGCAGGGGGATGAGGCGGAGCACCGAGTAGCACAGGCCGCACGCTGCACTTGCTGTCCCTTAAGCACTTGGGGTTCCGACGCCTAGGTAGACGGCATGGCATCCTCAAGTTATCTCTGACTTGGGGACAGCTATAGAGCGTCTGTTTCAAAGCTTTGCCTTTTACAAAACTATGGGTTTTTATTGCTTCAGCATATTTTTCAATGTCCAGCTCTCTGAGAAGACACAGTCTTCTGGATCTTATGTAAGAATCATCTTTTGGGCCAGCGAGATGATTCAGCGGATTAAAGCGCCTGCTTAGGCAAGCTTAGGCAACCACAGAGACTGCAGTTCAATCCCCAGCACCACATGCTGTGCCAGCACCACCCCCAGGGAGGGCTGAGCTGGCCATGATATAAAAAGAAAAAAAAAGAATCCTCTTTAATGACCCTTATTTGTCCCCAAAATTTTAGATTCTTTTTGTGGATCTTTCAGTGCATTCTGTTTCTTTGTGTGGAAATGAAAGATACTATAATATTGTTGTCTTCAGGAGGCTAGTGAGATTATTTGTGTTTTGAGTGCTTTTCACTCTTTTCGGAATTTGGAATCATCTAAGTCTCATTTTAAGGCAGAGTAACTGCTATCTCAGCCAGCACAGGTTACCTGGACAGTGGAGAGGTTACTAAGGCTTTTGGAGTGCGTAGCTGCGGAGTGTGCACAGCCTGGCTTGGGAGGAGGCCTCTGGGCTAGGCCAGGTGTGTCATCTCGCCATTTCGCCGTGCGTCACCCAGACCAGAAGCCTGCACGGTGCAGCACCGCTGCGGGGCTTGGCTGCTCTGCTCTGACAGTGCAGGACCCCCCTCAGGAGCAGCGGTCCCCACTGTCGTGCTGGGGAAGCCACTGGCACTGGAGACATGCTTGTGGTCTCTCTGGGGCCCAGCATGCTCCGGAGAGTGTTTCTGCAAACGTCACACCTTGCTGTCACCTTCGCAGCTGTCTCCATTGCTGGGGCAACTTGTCTGACGCTCACCAAGTAGAGGAGAGGTTAGGCTCACAGCTGGTAAAGGTTCTAATCCACAGTCAGGGTATGAAGGCAGAGGAGGAACAGTCCATGGCAGGGCCGCAGGAAGCAGAGGGCGGTCAAGGGGTAGGAGGGCGACAGGCCTACCTAACCCTGCCGGGCTTCACTGCCTGGTGCCACGTTAGCATAAACTCATCTGTGTACTAACCTGCCGTGAGCGTAGCCCCCGTGGCTCAGGTGCTTCCCAAAGCCCAACCATGAGTGTGTGAGGTTTAGGGCAGTGGCATCTAGACATAAACTGTAACCGCAGTGTAGCTGTAGTGCCCAAGTGGCACTGAGTAAAGCTACAGTTTTCCTTGGCCATAAAAGCTCAGTATCTTTCTGTGTATTTTAGAAATTTACCATTCAGAAGACCAGGTTTGGGCACACGGAAGCGGGCGACCTGTCAGCTGAAGACATGAGGAAGATCCGCCACCTCTCTCTGATCGAGCTGACCGCCTTTTTTGATGCCTTCGGAATTCAACTGAAAAGAAACAAAACAGAGAAAGTGAAAGGACGAGGTAACTCGGGATGGCGGCTTCCACCTTTGGCCCTCGCGCCCCGGAGGGAGAGCACTGGGCTGATTCCTTTTTCTTTCTCCCCTGACTTTTCCACAATGAAGACAACGGGATCTTTGGAGTTCCGCTGACGGTGCTCCTGGACAACGACCACAAGAAGGACCCTGCCGTGAAAGTCCCCCTGGTGCTGCAGAAAGTGAGTGGAACAGTGGGGGAGCACTCGAGCGTCTGCTGGGGTTGGGGACCTCGTCAGCCCTCGAAGGGGTTTCCCTTGCCGTGTGAACACGTGCTAGTCCTGCTCAGGGCCGAGCCAGGGTGAGGTTCACCCTCACCCCCGGCGTCCGGGCTTGGCCACTCCCTCCCACCCGCCTCGTCTTGCTGCGACAGAGGCCCTGAGTCCAACTCTGTAAGAAAACAAATCGGTTTCCTCCCAGTCTTGGTGGCTGCGTGCCCACAAAGCATGGCTCCAGCTCTGGTGTAGTCACCCTTGCTGGGTCACCTTGTGACAGTGACAGTGCTGATGGCCGTGTGTGCCTCAGGGAGAGAGCACACGGCCAGGCAGGAAGCCAGAGAGCTGGGGAGCCAGGAATGCTCCCCACTGAGCCCCTGCGACCTCCACACAGCACACTGGAGACCAGGCTGCCCACCCGTCAACCCCAGGGGTGACCAACAGGCTCTGCACCGAGGCGCTGTTGTGTGGTGTGACCCTGAGGGGGCAGGCACAGAGGCTGTGCCCCCTCACTCCCTTTCTTTCCATCACCTTCTCAGACGTCACGTGTGCCTGGGTGTTGTAGTTTTCCACACGTTCACTCATTTGCCTGGCTAAAGATGGCCCTTACCTAGTAACGACATGTTTATGGGTCCTGTAGTACTTGTTGACTTACATCCTAGCTTGAATTTCTTAAAACATGGATGCGTAATTATTTTCTGAATTTTCCAAACTGAGGTGAATAAAAAATCTAAAAATCCACTTGTTCTCTTGCCTTGTCAGGTGTGACGGGTGCATCGTAGTTAGACCCAGGACTTTGGTTTCAATGATGGTCCGAGCTGGCACCCCTGAGTGTCTCCGTGGCCTTCAGGGCTGGAGGCTGGTGTGCTGTTAGGCTGTGTTTTCATAAGGTCTGATCCAGGGCATGTGCAGTTGCTCAGCCGTGACATCCGGTGGCTCCAGTAGCAGTTCAAGTCCTCAACACAGACCACGCTGAAATTTAACATGAGTCTTCAGATGTTTTCCAGAAATACAAATGGGGAGAACATGCAGTGGCTTACTTCACACCCCCAGTTCCGCACCCCTCTCTGTCTTCCTGCACTTCACTAGCAGTACCTCAAGTCAAGCTGGTCCTTCGGGTCTGGTGACAGGAGCAGCAGAGTGGCAGCCAGACAGTCAGAGGATGCAGGTGGCACCTCTGGGCCCAGATCTACCCACCCCCTCCAACAGGGCTGTGCCAACACTCCTGTCACATCATAAATGTCCCACCCCTTCAGCCAGGGCACCTCAGGTCAGAGCTGTCCTCTGCCTTCTACCAGCCAGAGCGGAGGGGGCTGGGTACGCGTCCAGGTCCAGCGCGCACGCAGCTCTAAGGCTTTCTTCCCATCTTTGAATTACAGCCAGAATTGTTCCCTTTGTTCTCCACATAAAAACCCAAGACAGAAGATTCAGCACATGGATATAAGTGGTTCTGCAGGTGTAAGAACCTAGCAGAGAGCTTAGCCTGTGGCAGCAGACAGAGGCGCTCAGCAGGCACTCAAGTCAGTCTGGACTTGGGTCACCTGGTCCCTCCACCGACCTGAGCTCTTATCACTGCTGGTGCCAGTGCCCCTCAGGACTGCAGCGACACAGGAGCCTCTGCTGTCTGTGGGAGCCACGCCCATTGTCTGGCTGCCCCATACCTCAGTTGGCTCAGCAGTAGAGTGGGGACAGGAATGGGGCCTCCTTACAGGACCATGGCTGGGCTCGTGGGTCTCCACCATCCAGAGCAGCTGCAGCTCAGTAGATTCAGACTCGCTTACCTGGCCAGCCTGCCTGAAGAGCTGTTGCCATTGGAACTGCAAAGGATTATGAGGCAGTGCAATACCAGGACGGCGCAGTGGGTCTCAGGGAGCTGGTGCCCGGCTGCTCATCTGCAGGTTGGAGAGTGTGGTAACGCTGACCTTGCAGGGAGGCTGTGACAGGACGCTCACAGGCCGGGCAACTGTGCGAGCTTGGGGTCGCGCCAGGCGCTGTCATCCTTGGGGTTATTATTTCAGGTGCCTGGGATCACGAGGGGTACTTACTTTGTAACATCTCCTTGTTTGCAGTTCTTCGAGAAAGTCGAGGAGTCGGGCCTGGAATCCGAGGGGATCTTCCGACTTTCGGGGTGCACCGCCAAGGTCAAGGTACTGGTGTGTTCTCTCTTCCTTGTTTAGAGAGGGAGGCCAGAAACCTGGTCCTGGTTGCTGACACTGCTTATGGACTACTTGGTCCTGTCTCTGGTCTCTGTGTTTTTTCCATGAAGTTTTTTAATTAAAACAATCAATAAGCAGCCTACAACAGCACTGGGAGCGTGGGCGCTGTCAGGCCTGCTGCTTGCCTCAGCCTTGAAGCTCCCGACACTGCTCTGAGGCTTGAGTGTCTCGGTTCTTGGTGTCCTCGGCGTGCTTTGGGGCCCCTTGCCCTGCAGTGTGTGAAGCTTGGTAGCGGTGGTTAGGGCCACATTCACCATCCTAAATCCCACCTGCCGACCTAGTGCTGCTGTATCTACTCAGGAAACCCTATCCCTGAGCCACGGGAACCTCGGCCCTTCACCTTCTTCCTGCCGTACGGCAGCAAACTCCACAGAATGGCAAAGGAAAAAAGTGCTTTTCTCCTCAGTCTCCAGGGGAAATCTCGCTGTGTCACCTGGGGGCAGGGTCCACAGAGGAAAGTGCTCACCCCTGGCTGGTGGGCACTGGGTGGTGAGCCCTGAGGGGCAAGCATGAGGGGAGGGAAGTGAGTTTCGTTGTCTTTAGAACCACTGAAGAGGCCACGCATGGCGGCTGGAGTGCGCCTCTTCATCTGTCGCTTCGCTATGCATTGGGGAATTCTGTTTGTATTGGAAGTCTCGGGGTTTTTATATAGAAGTGCAACTAGATGTTTTTGAAATGGAAATGGAGACTAAATAGGTCGCGTCTCCTCTTCCAGAGGCCTAATGCTGAGGCAGATTTGCTATGGAAGAGAGCTCTGGGGTCCAGGCGGGGAGGGCCCATGGTGCAGGCTGGCCCAGGCCTCCCCCTGAGCAGCCCTGTGCCCCAGAGGGACAGCCAGCTGCATGGATCAAGTCAGCAGCAGGAGCCTTTGCCAATGAATTAAGCAAGTTCTCTTGTGGAGGAAGGGCTGCCTGGGCAACCAGCATGTCACTGGCGAACCCAGGAATCAGGGCGTGGAGGCAGATGTGGGGCCACGGAGCAGCACTGGCCCAGGCTAATTGCAGGAGAAACTTGAAAGGCAGCTCGGTGGGCTCGGTGGCACATGCCTGTCATCCGAGCTCATGGGAGGCTGAGGCAGGAGGATCACTTTTGAGTTTGAGGCCAGCCTGCCCTACATAAATGAGTTCCAGGCCAGCCTGAACTGCACAGTGAGGCACTGTCTCAGAAATGAAGAAGCAAGCGGCTCAACTCCAGACGGCTCCTAAAGTTCATGAAGCCTTCTACACCGGACCTGCTCTCGTCTCAGCTTCTCATGCATTTCTGCCTTAGAGGTGCTTTTGGGCAGATGTGCCCTGAG